>AP025075.1:29069577-29099527 GCA_036186865.1 Eustoma russellianum | reverse complement strand
AGGTGTGTAAAGGCCATGTGGTTGGAACTTGGATTTGGCTTGTTTTCAAGTGATGCAACTACCACATAACCTTTTGACATATACGCGCATGTGGGCCCAATAGAAGTGTTCTTTAAGGGTCTCAAGGGTTTTGAACACTCCAAAATGACCCATTAAACCTCCCCCCATAGGCTTCTCTAGTCAATGCTTCTTGTAGGGATGTTTGGGAAACACACAAATTATGTTCTTTGAAATGATAACCCTCATATATGTAAAATCTAGAGGTTAAGATGGATCTTTACGCGTTGAAAATGAAAGGGTTGAAGAAGGAGGGTGTGGGAGAGGAAGTTACTGCAGAAAAACTGCAGTTTGGCATCGTCAGAACACTTCGAACGCCTACATTAGGCGCTCTATGTCACATTAGGCGCCTAATGTAGCGTTCAATGTGTCCTGAAGCTTTCCCGTACAGAAAAACTGCAATTTAGAACCGTCAGAACACTTCGAACGCCTAATTAGGCGCCTAATGTAGCGTTCAATGCGTCCTGAATCATCCCCGAACACTTCGAACACCTACATAAAGCGCTCTATGTCACATTAGGCGCTTCATGTAGGCGTTCAATGTCTACGGAACATCCCCAAACACTTCGAACGCCTAGTATAGGCGCTCTAAGTCACTATAGGCGCTTCATGTAGCGTTCCAACTATACTGGAAGTCTCTTTGACCCTTTAGGTGCCCTATGTACGTGTTGTAACCTTATACACTTCCTTTGAGCATAAAATGCAAAGGTGTTTGAGTTGTAATTGAGGTGTAGATGGTAAGTTTGATCAAGTTAGAATAAGATTGAATCTTGAGTGAATTCGTAAGAAGAATGGACTTGGAAAGATATGACCACGGAGTGTTTGAGGTGCAAGACTGTATACTTGATAAGTACGATATATGAATGTGTGTGATACATGTTTGATACGAAGTTACATGTGCATCCTGCATCATGACATGGGCACTTGCATTTGATTTGTGATTTGCTTTGCAAAAGAACATGTGGTTACAAGAAAGGTTTAAAGTTTTCGAAAGACAAAATGGCTGCTGGTTGATCGCAGGGTATAAAAGTCACGTCTGTGAAAGCAGGGTATAAAAGTGTGATCTGTGAATCAACAGCAGGGTATAAAGTATTTTATGGCGCCGTGGACCTATCAGCACGGAAAACAAAGTTATTTTATGGGGCCGTGGACCTTTCAGCACGGATATATGATATATGTAATGGGGCCGTGGACCTTTCAGCACGGATATATGATATATGTAATGGGGCCGTGGACCTTTCAGCACGTATATATGATATATGTAATGGGGTCGTGGACCTTTCAGCACGGGGTATAAAGTTATATGTTATGGGGCCGTGGACCTTTCAGCACGGGGTATAAATTTATATGTTATGGGGCCGTGGACCTTTCAGCACGGGGTATAAAGTTATGTTTGCTGTGGACTGATCACCCACAGGGTATAAAGTTCTGCTACGCGAAGAATATGATATGTAAAGTGATGAAATGTTTTGTGAAATGACATGCATGACATGTTTATGAAAGAAGACATATGCATGGGTGTGGTGTGTGATTTTAAAGAAGTACATGCATCATGATACATGAAGCATAAGACTTGACATGCAAGAAACGTGGTTAGTCTATGATGTGCTTATGTGATACGTCGTTTTAATACATGTTGGTTCCTGTATCTGTGTACATATATGTGCTTTATCGGTTTTGAGGAATTCTTATTAAGATGCTATTTGCTAACCCGAGCACCTTATTTTTGGGCAATGTTTTATACACTGGTGACTCGACGTGTGTGATTCCGTAAGGTGTATAGACGGGTTACTTGCTGGCGATAATTTCGCTAAGAACAGTTACTCTATTCCTTTTTCAGGTGAGCCTGAATATGAGTTGATATTCATCGAGGACGATGGCGAGTGGGCTCAATGGGATGACGGACAGGGGAATAGATAGATGCTGGACTACTTTCTTTAAGTTTGGAAACTCGTTGTTATTATGTTGATCTAGAACTTATGTTGGTTAGATGAACAAACACCTTTTATTTCCGCTACAGTTTCTGGTTGTATGATTTACGATGAAGGTTTAAATTTTATGACGTTTCCGCTGGTTCTTTTATCTTACATTATGAAGGATGTACGTTTGATCTGCTTGACGCTTCGTAGTTCTCCTAGTAGGCTACGGCGGGTGCACTTGTTCCGATGAAGGTATCGGGCCAGGGCGCTACATATGGTATCAGAGCCTAGGCTTCAGATCTATCTCGGAAACTTAGGTTCATGATCTTTTAGACACCTAAGTTATGATTCTTCTTTAACTTTGATCCTTAGACATAAGTATTGATTTTTCTTAGTGGTTACGAATGATATGGGTTGGGTGTGTGCGAGCGCGTTTATCATCTAATTTCGTATTAATAGATGGATTACATACCTTACCCCCTTCGTACGCGTTCAAGCTTTCGGTAACCTCTTGTACTTACTGAATGCTAATGCAATGTTGACCTTTTCAGAGAAATATGCCTCCAAGAAGAGATAACACAGGCAACTCTGGCAACGGACAGGAGAACCAGCCACCACAAGTTGTTTTACCCCAGGTGCTCACTGATGCACTGACGGTGATTGCACAAGGGTATGTGCAGCAGCATCAGCCTCCGCCTCCTCCACCGCCACAACATAACATCCGGTTCTTTTATGGGGAGATGAGAAAGATGAGGGTGCCGGAGTTTGGACGATGTACGGATCCTGAAGAGGCTCAGCACTGGTTGGCTGAGGTGGAGAAATTTTTTCGGCTGGTGCAAGTACCCAACGAGATAAAGGTTGAGGTGGCCACGCCCCTTCTAAGTGGCAAGGCTGGCAAATGGTGGGAAGGAATGGTGTTGAGAATGACCCCACCAATCTCTTGGACACAGTTTTGTGATGTTTTCCTGAAGTACTACGTACCAGAGACTGCAATATTGGACAAGATAAGAGCATTTGACAGATTAGAGCAAGGAAGGATGACGGTGTCGGAGTATGCAGATCGTTTCCATGCTTTGGGTAAGTTTGCCCCTGCAATCATGTCTGATAATCGTCTTAAGATGACGAAGTTTGAGAGGGGTTTGGACTCGAGGATACAATCGGCGATAGTGAATGCGGGAATGAAAACTTATGAGGATATGCTAGATGCATGTTTTCGGGTTGAGAGCGATTTCCGTAGAGTAGCGGCAAGAGCAGCTAGTGTTGGAGGGTCTGATAGAGGCAAGAGGCCAAGGGAGGATGTGAGAGTTGGTGGAAGACCCGGACGTTGGGTCAAGATTCCGAAGAGAGGCCCAGATGGAAATTTTCAGAGACTGCCACCCCAGAATCAAGTAGCTCAGCAGGCTGTAGGAGTTTGTCCACATTGCAACAGGAACCACGTTGGAGAGTGTAGGAAAGTGCCTGGAGCATGTTTCCGATGCGGTCAAGTGGGTCACATGATTAGGGACTGCCCGGAGATGAAGAAAAATAATCCTGGAGAGGCGGCTCAGCAGCCGAGAGCGAAGCCTAGAGCAAATGCCCGTGTACATCTCATGACGGATACGGATGTGCAGGAGGCTACCGACGTAGTAGCAGGTGCGATTTTAGTAAATAAGGTACCTGCCAACGTGCTCTTTAATAGCGGCGCAAGCCACTCCTTCGTAGCAAAGAGATTCACTAAACACCTGAGTAGTCTGCCTGAGTGGTTAGAAACTCCGTATCGTGTTCAAGCGGCCAGAGATCAAATTATGGTTTCGTATCATCGGTACCGGGATTGTGAATTGGAGTTTGAAGGACAAACATTCCCCGCGACACTGATCCCTATTCAGATGTATGACTTTGACGTCATATTAAGAATGGACTGGTTAGCCAAGAATCACGCTAATATTGATTGTCGGTTGAAGCAAGTGACAATCAAGAATGCTAAGATGGAGGAGGTAATATTTCAAGGAGATGCGGAACGAAAGAAGGTACCCAAAAAGGTGTACGTGTTGGTTGCACAAGCGCGCAAGGCATTAAGGAAAGGTGCTGAGGGATTTCTAGTGTATACCATGGATGTTACCAAGGAGGTATCGCCTATTGAGCAAATTCCAGTAGTCAACGAATTTCCTGATGTGTTTCCGGAAGATTTACCAGGAGTACCACCCCCGATAGAAGTCGAATTTGAGATCAACTTGATTCCAGGGACAAAACCTATTTCTAAAGCTCCTTATAGAATGGCTCCGGCAGAATTGAGAGAGTTGAAGGAACAACTGCATGAGTTATTGGACAAGAAGTTTATCCGCCCTAGTGTATCGCCCTGGGGAGCACTTGTTTTGTTTGTAAAGAAGAAAGATGGTAGCATGAGGCTTTGTATCGATTATAGAGAGTTGAATAAAGTTACCATCAAGAATAAGTATCCCCTTCCACGAATTGAGGATTTGTTTGATCAACTCAAGGGCGCCAAGATTTTCTCTAAAATTGATCTCCGATCAGGGTATCATCAGTTGCGAGTGAAGGCCGAAGACATCGCGAAGACAGCCTTCCGCACAAGATATGGCCACTATGAGTTTTTGGTGATGCCGTTTGGATTAACAAATGCCCCCGCAGCTTTTATGGATCTTATGAATACCGTCTTTCGAGAACAGTTGGATAAGTTTGTAGTGGTATTCATAGATGATATTCTTGTGTACTCTCCTGACGAGCAAACTCACACTGAGCATTTGAGAACCGTACTAGGCATTTTGAGGCAGAAACAACTTTATGCAAAGTTTAGCAAGTGTGAGTTTTGGTTAAGAAGTGTGGCTTTCCTGGGTCATGTGATATCAGAAGAGGGGATTGCTGTTGACCTGAAGAAGGTGGAAGCCATAACTGAGTGGCCTAGACCTACCAACGTCACCGAAGTGCGAAGTTTCTTGGGTCTAGCGGGTTATTACAGAAAATTTGTTGAGGGATTCTCGAGGATTGCCGTACCTCTCAGTCGCCTTACTCAAAAGAAGTCCAAGTTTGAGTGGACGGCGGAATGCGAGCAAAGTTTCACGGAGCTTAAGAAGAGATTAACGACAGCTCCAGTATTGGCTCAACCCTCTGGAACGGATGGATTTGTGATTTATAGTGATGCGTCAAAGAACGGGTTAGGTTGTGTTTTAATGCAAAACGAACGAGTCATCGCATATGCCTCAAGACAGCTAAAGCCTTATTAACAAAACTATCCCACACATGATCTGGAACTTGCCGCGGTTTTGTTCGCCTTGAAGATTTGGAGGCATTATTTGTATGGAGAGAAGTGCGCGATATTCACGGATCATAAGAGTCTAAAGTATTTGTTCTCACAGAAGGAATTGAATATGAGGCAGCGGAGATGGTTGGAATTGCTAAAAGACTATGACCTAACTATTCATTATCACCCGGAAAAGGCTAATAAGGTAGCCGACGCCTTAAGTAGGAAGTCCAGCCATGCGCGGCAATCACCATTGGAAAGAGAGATGGAGGAGTTTGGTTTGGATTTGATTGACTCTACAGTGAACGTTTTGACAACATTGACTATCACACCGAGTTTGATTGATCGGATAAAGGAGGCTCAGAAGGAAGACAAGGCTCTAAGTGAGATAATGGAAAGGGTGAAACATAGTCAAGTTGAAGGATTTCGGACCAAGGAGGATGGGAGCTTATGGTTTAGGGAAAGATTATGCGTGCCAGATGTTGATGAACTTAGGAAGGAAGTTTTACAGGAAGCTCATAATTCGAGGTTATCAATACATCCCGGTAGCACCAAGATGTATAGAGATCTCAAGCGATACTATTGGTAGTCTGGGATGAAAAGACATATTACGGAATTCATAGAGAGGTGTTTGGTGTGTCAACAAGTCAAAGCGGAACACCAACGACCCGGTGGATTGTTGATGCCGTTGGAAATCCCGGAATGGAAATGGGAACATGTCACAATGGATTTTGTAGCGGGTTTACCAAAGACAAGAAGTGGATGTGACATGATTTGGGTCATCGTGGATCGTTTAACAAAGTCTGCCCATTTCCTACCCGTTTCAAGTAAAGCACCTCTTGACAAATTAGTGAGCTTATATATGGACAGTATTGTTAGCTTGCATGGAGTCCCGGTGAGTATAGTATCTGATCGAGATGCACGGTTCACTTCTAAGTTTTGGACAGCATTTCAGGAAGACATGGGTACAGAGTTAAGGTTGAGTACGGCGTATCATCCCCAAACCGATGGACAGTCCGAGCGGACTATTCAAACCTTGGAAGATATGCTAAGGGCTTGTGTGTTGGATTTCAAAGAGAGTTGGGACGGAATGGTGAAGCTGATGGAGTTCTCTTATAACAATAGTTACCACAGTGCAATTGACATGGCTCCTTTTGAAGCTTTGTACGGAAGGAAATGTAGGTCCCCGGTTTATTGGGACGAAGTGGGCATGAGGACCATCACGGGACCTGAGCTATTGGAGAGAAAACGCTAGATAAGGTGAAAATCATCCGGGAAAGACTCAAGACAGCTCAGGATCGAAGCAAGAGTTGGGCAGATTCCAAACGACGACCATTGGATTTTGATGTGGGTGAAAAAGTTTATTTGAAGGTATCACCTACCAAGGGTGTCATGAGGTTTGGAGTAAAAGGCAAGTTAAGCCCTCGTTTTATTGGTCCTTATGAAATACTTGAGAAGGTAGGAGCTTTGGCATATAGGTTGGCATTACCTCCGGCGTTGGCGCAAGTTCACAATGTGTTCCACGTGTCACAATTAAGAAAGTACGTGGCGGATCCAAGTCATGTACTTGAAGCTCAACCTTTGGAACTCAAGGAAGATGTAACATATGAGGAGGTACCCGTGAAAATTGTGGACCAAAAGGATCAAGTGTTGAGGAAGCGAGTGATTCCTTATGTAAAGGTCCAATGGAGCAATCACACGGAACGTGAAGCCACTTGGGAGCTCGAAGAACAAATGCGGGAGAAGTATCCTCAGCTCTTCGACTAAGGTACGTAAGTTTCGAGGACGAAACTTTTTGTAAGGAGGGTGGAATGTTACACCCCGTGACTTTTAAGCACGATTTTCAATACTTAGAGGTCAACCTTAAATACAACTTAATTAATTTTGTAGAATATGAGACTTAGTCACCTAAAACATAGAAGAATAAGAAAGAAGGGTTCAAAATAGAATTAAAGGTAATTAATAGAAATTACCTAAAAGGTCCCTACTAGAAGATAGGGGGAGTTATAGAAATTTGGTATAACTCCCCATCTCAGCATAAGGGGACGTTTTCCACACCAAAGAGGAGAGGGAAAACCGCAGGAAAAAGAGAGAGAAGAGAAAAGGAAAGGAAGAAGAAGAAGAGAAGAAGGAAAGGAAGAAAAAGGCCATTCTAGGTTCAATTCTTATCAAGGTTCTGCAATAAATCCGTAAGGTTAACTAGAAACCAAGGCAAGTAATCTTTCTATACGCTTTACGCAAATTTTGATACTTTAGGCCCTATGTTCTTACAAAGAGAAACCATGAGTCACACATTAGTATTCTTGTCTTGTCTATCTTAAATGCTTTGTTATATGCAAGTCTTGTAGCTAATTGTGTAAAGTCTTGTTCTTTGGGCCATAGTTCTGAAAATAGTTGTGTGGTGCTTTGTTGTTGTCAAGCATGCCCATAAAAGTGTATATTTTGACGTGCTTATTGTCTTGCTCTACTTTTATGTTGATTGTCTACACTTAGACGTTGAGAGTAAGTGCAGGAAATTGAGAGATGAGTGAAGACATTGCTGTAGTCTTGTTGTGTTGGGAAAGTTGATGAGATCTTTTGAAGGTTGTGAATGATTGAAGGCTAGAGTGGATATTGTTAGGCATGGCTAGGCATCAATTCATGTTTAGATGTGTGTTAAGTAAGATGAATCTAGAGGTTAAGATGGATCTTTACGTGTTGAAAATGAAAGGGTTGAAGAAGGAGGGTGTGGGAGAGGAAGTTACTGCAGAAAAACTGCAGTTTGGCATCGTCAGAACACTTCGAACGCCTACATTAGGCGCTCTATGTCACATTAGGCGCCTAATGTAGCGTTCAATGTGTCCTGAAGCTTTCCCGTACAGAAAAACTGCAATTTAGAACCGTCAGAACACTTCGAACGCCTACATTAGGCGCCTAATGTAGCGTTCAATGCGTCCTGAATCATCCCCGAACACTTCGAACACCTACATAAAGCGCTCTATGTCACATTAGGCGCTTCATGTAGGCGTTCAATGTCTACGGAACATCCCCGAACACTTCGAACGCCTAGTATAGGCGCTCTAAGTCACTATAGGCGCTTCATGTAGCGTTCCAACTATACTGGAAGTCTCTTTGACCCTTTAGGTGCCCTATGTACGTGTTGTAACCTTATACACTTCCTTTGAGCATAAAATGCAAAGGTGTTTGAGTTGTAATTGAGGTGTAGATGGTAAGTTTGATCAAGTTAGAATAAGATTGAATCTTGAGTGGATTCGTAAGAAGAATGGACTTGGAAAGATACGACCACGGAGTGTTTGAGGTGCAAGACTGTATACTTGATAAGTACGATATATGAATGTGTGTGATATATGTTTGATACGAAGTTACATGTGCATCCTGCATCGTGACATGGGCACTTGCATTTGATTTGTGATTTGCTTTGCAAAAGAACATGTGGTTACAAGAAAGGTTTAAAGTTTTCGAAAGACAAAATGGCTGCTGGTTGATCGCAGGGTATAAAAGTCACGTCTGCGAAAGCAGGGTATAAAAGCGTGATCTGTGAATCAACAGCAGGGTATAAAGTATTTTATGGGGCCGTGGACCTATCAGCACGGAAAACAATGTTATTTTATGGGGCCGTGGACCTTTCAGCACAGATATATGATATATGTAATGGGGCCGTGGACCTTTCAGCACGGATATATGATATATGTAATGGGGCCGTGGACCTTTCAGCACGGATATATGATATATGTAATGGGGTCGTGGACCTTTCAGCACGGGGTATAAAGTTATATGTTATGGGGCCGTGGACCTTTCAGCACGGGGTATAAAGTTATGTTTGTTGTGGACTGATCACCCACAGGGTATAAAGTTCTGCTACGCGAAGAATATGATATGTAAAGTGATGAAATGTTTTGTGAAATGACATGCATGACATGTTTATGAAAGAAGACATATGCATGGGTGTGGTGTGTGATTTTAAAGAAGTACATGCATCATGCTACATGAAGCATAAGACTTGACATGCAAGAAACGTGGTTAGTCTATGATGTGCTTATGTGATACGTCGTTTTAATACATGTTGGTTCCCGTATCTGTGTACATATGTGTGCTTTATCGGTTTTGAGGAATTCTTATTAAGATGCTATTTGCTAACCCGAGCACCTTATTTTTGGGCAATGTTTTATACACTGGTGACTCGACGTGTGTGATTCCGTAAGGTGTATAGACGGGTTACTTGCTGGCGATAATTTCGCTAAGAACAGTTACTCTATTCCTTTTTCAGGTGAGCCTGAATATGAGTTGATATTCATCGAGGACGATGGCGAGTGGGCTCAATGGGATGACGGACAGGGGAATAGATAGATGCTGGACTACTTTCTTTAAGTTTGGAAACTCGTTGTTATTATGTTGATCTAGAACTTATGTTGGTTAGATGAACAAACACCTTTTATTTCCGCTACAGTTTCTGGTTGTATGATTTACGATGAAGGTTTAAATTTTATGACGTTTCCGCTGGTTCTTTTATCTTACATTATGAAGGATGTACGTTTGATCTGCTTGACGCTTCGTAGTTCTCCTAGTAGGCTACGGCGGGTGCACTGGTTCCGATGACGGTATCGGGCCGGGGCGCTACATTAGGATCGGTCCTAGACTTAGACATGCGTTGGTGATCCTCGTGTACTTTGTGTGGTGGAAGTGCATGCAATTTGTACAATTTGCCATTCAATTTGAAAGAATAACGATTCAAATAACCATCATATGTCACATGTCGATCAAATTTTCATGGCCTACCAAGTAAGATATGACTAGCATCATTGGTGCAACATCACATAAAACATCATCTTTGTAACTACCAATGCTAAGAGAAATCAAAACTTGTTTACTTACGCTAACTTCACCGCAATCATTTAGCCATGCAAGTTTGTAAGGATGCGGATGATTAGTCATAGGCAAATTCAGTTTTCTTACCAATTCGATACTAGCCACATTCGCACAAGAACTGGAATCAATGATAATGGTGTACACTTTACCATTTATCATGCAATGAATATGGAAAATGTTTTCTCGATGTTGTTCGTGAACATCTAATTTCGGATACGGATTTAAAGCTCGACGCACAACAAGAAACTCTTAGTGTCAAAATCATCTAATGCGCCTAGATTCTCTTCAGGTTCAATTTCATTATCATGCTCAGACTCGTTTTCATGCTTGGACTCAGACACATATTCGTTTGTCTCCTCAATTAACATGATTCGTTTTGCATTAGGACACTCTTTTCCTATGTGACCACATCCTTGGCATTTATAACATTTAATGTCTCTAAACCTGCTTGAGGGATCAGAAGAATTTTCGGTAGGAGCCTTTTGTTGGTTGTGGTCATCTCTCCTTTGTGTGGATTGCACACGATTGTCCATTTTTTGTGACGAACCTTGGTCACGTGATTGACCTCCTATAGGCCGTGAATTTCCGTTCCTGAAGGCTTATTGGGAAATCTTGATGAAGAGTGATTAGTACGATAAGTGAAATTGAAATTGGAGGAACTACGTACCTTTAATTGGTGTTAAATCTTTTCCGCCATATGGACCATGGTTGTGAGGTCGAGATAAGGTTGAAGGTCAACCCTTTGCGCGATCTCCCTGTTTAAACCATGTATGAAACGAGTCTTGGTGGCTTCTTCAGGTTCCCGCAAGTTAGACCTTTCCAACAAAATTTCTAACTCTTTATAATATTCGTCTACACTTTTGGAACCTTGACGTAAGTTTTGCAAACTCGTGAAGATAGAACTCTCATAATTGTTTGGGATAAAATGTTGTCTCATTTCAAACTTCATTTCTTCCCAAGTGGCAATTAGAGGTTGCCTTGTCTTAGTTCCATTTCTACATAAATTTGTCCACCAATTAAGTGCATAACCAGAAAACTCAATAGAAGCGTACCTCACTTTTTGTAATTCACTATAATTGGCACAAGAAAATATTAAATCCACTTTGGTTTCCCATTCTAAATATTCCTCCGTATTACTTTTACCATAAAACGTGGGAATATTTATTTTGGTTTTGAGAAAATCGTCATCTTGCGGGAAAAGGGGATTTTGGCGTCTTTGGTAACCACGGAGAGGGTGGTCATCAAAGTCATAATCATCATGCTCATATGGAATGTAATCATCGTTGTACCTTTGTGGGATGTACCTTCTTGGTTGTGTAAGAGGAACAAACCTTCGTGCCTCGATGTGTGGCGGTCTAAGGTTGTCATCTTCAACTTCCTCTGGTGGGTGGCGCCTAGGTTGTGGTAAGGGAACGACCCTGCTTGTACCTTGGCTATCACTCGTTTTGTAGCTTTACTCCACGTCTTCCAAGCGATGCTTAATTACCTCATTGTCATGCATGAGTTTCTTAAGCATCTCCAGCATTTGTTTTTGCGTGTTGTCAACAGTTTCGGCCTCTTTGGACTTGCTAGAGGCTGAGTGAGTGCTGCTATCCATGTTTTACCTAAAGTGATAAATTAAAAACGAAAAGAGAAGAAAAGAAACAAACTAACACAAAGACAAGCAAACGTTAAGGGATTAGTAAAAAACAAACTATGAACACTCCGCTTTTTCTTCTTTCCACTCTCTTACCACTTTGCTTCTTGGATAACCTGAAGTTAAGAAGGCTCAAAGTGATCAATAAGAAAGTGTATTGCCAATGCTTCTTCAAATCACAATGTTCTCCACTTGTTCTTCCTTTTTGCGTTCAAGTTGCACCAATCAGTATCAAAGTAGATTCAATTGAAATGAACACAAACTTGAACTTTCTACTAAGATTCAATGAAAATAAGCAACCAAAGTTGATGTATAAGGCTGAACCAAAGATAAACTAAGGGTTGTCGTGGGCAATCTTTAGTTAATTTTGATTCTATGCACTTACTATCCACAAAATGGTTCAAGTCATGCAACAATCGAGCAACCAAGTGTGTGGTTGGTTCAAGAAGATCAAAAGATGGGGAATAGGGTATATAGGGGACGACAATGTGGGGTAAAAGGAAATATGGTATCCAAGGTTTTCAAATTGCACCAAAAAACTTTCTACGTAATGCTCAAGCGTGTTGCCCTTTTTCTTTTCACTTGTTCTTTTGTTTTTCTTTATTTCCTTGCTAATTCAACGTAGGCAAGGTTCAGATCTCCCTTTTTTGTTTTTTTTGTTTTTGATTAGGGAAGAATTTGAAATCTCACGCGTTTTGCACTTAGCACTTTTGTTTTCGGGCTGAATGGTGCAATGTCTTTAAATTGCTGTTTGCAACCTTGAATTGCAAGAAACTAACCTTGTAAAGTGAGGGAAATTGAGGTTGGACAGAATTGGAATTAGGGTTAGGGTTCTCAAGCTAGGGTTTTTTTGAACGCTTTGGGTATTTGCTGGATAGGGGCTTGGGAGTTGATTGTTTGGTGTATATGGCTATTTGGGGTTGGTAATCGATGATTGGTGTGGTCAATCTGGATATTGGTTGGTTTAGGACAGAATTTGAACAAAATTCAAACTCTAGGGTTAAGGTTTATATGAATGAATTGGGATCTTTAGATTTTGATTGTGGTTGATAAAATTGGCTTGGGGCTTTTTGTTGGGGTGTAAATAGGGTTGTTTGAAATCAGGTTGGTGAGTTTTGGGGTTGGGTTGGGGTGGGGCTGGTTGGCCGTGGGGTGTGTGGTGAGAATTATGGTTTTGCTTGTTGTTGAAAATGGGTTATGAAGACAAGCACACGTATGACTACTTGACATAAACCATGAAATCAATCACAATGCGAATCACAAGATGCATACAATCATCACCAACTAAAAGCTTCGGTAGCAACAAGATGATTTCAACCGAGGTAGTTTTATAGGCTGATGGTTGGAATATTTAAAAGAAGGCTGAATGTAACCTAAAATGCAACAAACCCTAATTTTATCAAGTTTGAACGACTCAAAATCAGATTGTGATGCAAAAAGAAAATAAAAGAAATGACACTTGAATGATGAAGAGCAAAATGCAGCAACATGCAAGGACTGAAAGTAATGTTTGTTTTGGACATTTTTTTTGAAATGCAAGACAAGGGCGTGTAGAGTGAGGAGTAGAAGAAGGACACAACTGAACTTAAAATGACTAGACTCAAACAAAAAGGAAATGATAGGTGGTGGAATAGAGTAACCTGGCTCTGATACCAATTTGATGCTTGCAACTCATGGGCTCCAACAATTCCACCTTCCAAACGTCCTTCACAAAGGGTTAGGCACAAGGAAGAAGATTTCCCCTTGCTTCCTTAGTGATAAAAACGTGTGGATGAGCAAGACCAACACTTCAAGATGGTCGTTGATCAGGCAAACCAATATGCCCCTCCTGGACGGCACCTTTTAGCAATGGCAACACCTTCAAAATGCTCAACTTTGAAGGATCTTAACTTAGGTTTTTAATGCAAAACGAAGAAAACAAAGTATCACACAAAGTGAATGAAATATCAAGAATTGTTATTCATCAAAAGGTGTGTTTACAATAGGCCAAAGGGATCTATTTATAGGCCTTAACCCACGTCCTATCAGCCTTCAAATGACCAGAATTTATTTCAAAATAAGCTAGCTAATAATGTTTGAACTTGAAAACTATTTGAATTCAAAAGTAAAACAAATCCTAGCTAAAATTTGGATTGCTTGCAAGATGTCATCTCCTCTGTGTTCAGCCGTGTATGAGGACTCAATGGTGTCTTGGAGATGCTGATTTGATGAGTAGGATGTGCTTGAACTTGAATTCAAAAGTTGGGTGAAGTTTGAATTCAAGTTGGGTTTGAACTTGAGTGTACTTTGAATTGGTTGTTGGTTTATCCTTCCCACCTTCTTCCAGCCGTATTCCTTGAGTAAATGAGGTGTAGAAAATCTGATTTGATGATGATAAGATGGCTGGGATTGAATTCAAATGATGGTTGAAGTTTGAATTCAAATTGAGTTTGAATTTGAATTCAAACTTGGATTCAATTTGAATTGTGATCTATCTCCTTCTTTCTCTTCAAAATGGCGTGTGGGTGGATGCTTATTTTGGCTGAATTCATCTTGAATTTTAAGGCTCAATCTGGTTGAAACTTGAATTCAAATCAAGGTTGAATTTAAATTCAAGCTTGGCTTTGAATTTAAATTCAATTGATCATCATCGTTTTACTTGCAAGAATGGCAGGCCCCCTTGTGGATAAATGGAGATCATTTTGATTTCAATTTGATCAAGAGATTCTATCTTGGACACCTTTGAGTTTGTCTTAGTGGAGACAAACATTATCTTCAAGACAACATTCCTTTGGTCTCCTTTTTTGTAACACATGGTTATCTTCCTCATTTTGGGCCTTCATTTTATTTGGATCTTGCATGCACCTAATCTTCCTACAAAGCAAACACATAAAACAAAGATCACAAGAAAACAAGATAAACTTCAAGACAAAGAAAGCACACACACGTTTACACTCAAGGTGAAGGTTCAATGAAATGAACCCAAGCGATCTTAGGTTCATTTTGAACATGCTTGTACAAGAAGGTGGCAACTTGATGACAAAGTTCTCTTGCCCTCCTTCTTGTTATAGGACCATTGACCTCTTGATGGGGCCCTTGATCCTCATCGGACCCTTGATCCTCATCACATCTTCAAGCTAGAGGAAGCAAAAATTCTCCTAATTTCAAGAGAAGAACCAAACTTCCAAAGTATAAGAAACTCAAGGTAAGGATCATACTATCAGTCCTAAACACCTTTTTCTTCATCCATTCTTCCAGAAGATTTAAACTTCTACTCGTTTAGGCACTTAGGCCATGAGTTACACCAAGGAGGAAGAAGGGGTTCTCTAAGTTGGAAGAATAGTGAATCTTCAAGGTTAAGTCCTCCTCTTAAGAATTAGTCTTAGCACTTCCTAAGTCTTCATATCTCAATAACCATTTTTCTTCCACCTTAGACCCTTAGGCCGTGGGGTACCAAAGACAAGGAAAGGAGGAAAATTTCTACCCTTTTAAGGTCTAAATTCAAAAACAAGGCAAGTATACTTCTTGGTTTCTTCATGCATGTTAAAAAATAAGTCATCTATGTTCATCTACAAACTTGTATCATGCATGCATATGTTTAATGATTTTTCTACTATGATCATGTAAAAAGTGTTCTTCCATGCTAAATATGTGAACACTTATGTGAAATTCTTGACTAGATGCTTAATTGTCACCTTGATGATATGTAAAAGTGTCATGCATGTGTTAATTATGATATTTTAGGCCTCATATGTTTATTCATGTCATATGTGAGGGAAGATTAGGCATGCATGATCATTTCATGAAAAAGTGTTGGTTGCATGATACACTTTCTTGAAAAGGTGTACTAAGGACCTCACTTTGCTTTATTTTTTTGTGTGTTTTCATGATGATCATCACATATATGTTTCTCCATGATTTTTTGTGCTTATGCATGTTGATAGTCATGATTTGGCATGATTGTGGTGCATGATAATTTGGGCTACAATGCATAGCCATAAAAGATTGTTTCTTTGATGATCATCACGTCATTTTTATGTGTTTTCATCCAAAGATGGGGGCTGTTTTGGCTCCATTATTAGGCATGTTTTATAACCATCATTTTGATGTATAATCTTGATGATTATGGCCTAACACAACAACAACAACAACATCAACATTACCACGCATACTCTATAACGATCACAAGTTTAATGCATCATCATGGTAGACATTCATGATAAGTTGAAGAGCTAGAGTGATGTGATCATCTTGTATGCATGATATTATGAAAAAGCTAAAAATCATGTGTATGTGTGAGGATATGTATTCGGCCACATGGCCATAAATGTATATCAAAAATGTTCTTGAGTATGTCCTTGATTACATATATGTAATGACATGTATATTGTATATTATATATGGGACTAACTAAAGGAAGTTATAAATGAAAAAAGTGAAGATGAAATAAATTGTAACAAGCCCAAATAAGGGGCTGTTTTGGTCATTAGTGTCGAGAGCTTTAAAGGGACAAAATGGGCTTTCTAAATTTCAAAAGGTATGGACAATGGGCTGTTTTGTAAAGGCCATAAAATAAAATAAGTAATGGACCATTTAGGACAAAGAATTTAGTAGTTATAGCCCAAAAAGTGGGCTTTTTAAAGGCTAAAACTCTGAGCCTATAAGAAGGGCAAAATGGATATTTCACCTAAGTTGTGATATGAAACATGAGCCAAATAATTGACTTAGGTGCTGAAATTTTTAGGTCCTTAAATCAGCCCGAAACCAAACATTCATGCATGCATAAAACGAAAAAAGTTTTGAAACAAAAGGTTTTATCGCTTGATACGTTTTCACGAAATGTTTTACCGCGTGAAACATTTTAAAAGGATTTTACGCCTAACAAACCGTACCACCAGACAAATGATTCTAACAACTTATGCATGTTATGTTTTATGATGTTACGTTATGTTTATGGTGCGCCGTCCTGACACCGTGTCTTGGGGGAGGATGTCAAGGGCATAGTTTTATATTATGGCCGAGTGTAACACCGCGTCACGTCCGGGACCCGTGATCTCTACTATAACGCATCACCGTTAGATCCATGTACATATGATATAACACCATGGTTGGACCACTGGATTCATATTTTGTACATGAGACTATATGAGGAATCATTCAGTATGTCGCGTGTTAATGTTCTTACGTTATGAAAAATGCTGTAGCCAACTTACGAAAAATGTCACCTTTACAAAAGTTGCAAAGTGATACGAACATATTTTGTTTTGAAACGTTTTATGACAGATGAACCATTTGCGAACTTGCATGAGCATTTGACATGAAACCTGAGCCATCATCACTTACGTAACCTTTATTCATTAGTATTATAGTAGGTTAGGCCGGATATAAGCATATGGGTTTGGGACTTAGCATGAGATATAATTTGAGGAATTAAGATTGCATAAGTGATAATTAATTCTTCGGAACATTGATAAATGAAAGTTAAAACTTATTTTTTACTCACATAGATTGTGACTTAGCATGATTTATGATTTGAGAAACTAAGAATATACAAGTGGTAATTAAGTTCCCAGAATATTGATAAATGAAAGTGTAAGTTTATCCTGTTACGTGCTTTATCTGATTACGTTACCTAGCTTGTCATCTTCTTATTATGAATGGAGACATGTTATGTACTTTGTTTTACTGTATTTATGTTATTACCCCGTCTTCAATGCATGATCCACTTGAAGAACCCAGTGGAGATACTTGCTGGATGATTTATATCGCTCACTACTTATTTTACCATCTTGAAAAGCCCCGAGACTCTGGCTGGACTTCATAGATGACGACCTGAGGGTAGGATATCCGTGAACAGTAGTGGACCCAATTGATCTATCTTTTGTATCTTTACTGTTTCTCCCGTGCATGGTCCACATGACGAACCCATTGGAGATGCTTCCGCTACTCGATAAATGTTTATGTCGACATGCACATAGATGTTATCTACACCTTGTACTTCTTGCAGCAGAGTACGGCGGGTGCACCGTGCAGAGACCCTAGTCCGAAGCAGGGCACTACAGGTGCTATCAGAGCCATCTAGAACCATAGTGGGCAGCATAAGATAAGCAACGACATGTAATTAGGTTATGATCTTAGAGTCTAAGTTATGATCTAGAATGAGTGTGCCAGCCTTAGAATGAATCCCTTAAAATGGTTTAATAGTGATGATTAGCATCATCTTGCCTTACTTAATACTGTAATAAAACAATTAGACTTTTCTTTTCAGAATAGGAATAGAGAATTTAATTTGAAACTTTATATATGTTTTTATGTGGATTGATTGGGTGAAAATGATTGTGTCGGTAGGATGTCATTGCGATATGGGGTAGACCGCAATTTGATAGATAGGCGCAGTTGCCTCTCCCATCCAGGTACCACCAGCTGCAGAGCGGGTACCGCAACCACCGGCGTATATTCCACCTCCGTCGGCACGCGTCCCTCGGGATATACTCCAGGCATTTTTCGAAGCCCTAATCCAGCATGGTTAGACAGTTGGGACGGTGCATACTCCACCACCACTTCCATCTCCACAGTCTCAAAGGAGTAGTGGTTTGTTTTTCAGGAAGCTTAAGAAAGCGCAAATTCTGAGCTTTAAGGAAGAGCCTAATTTGGATGAGGCTGAGAGATGGTTAGATAAAGTCAAGATCGGCTTCAAGCTGATGCAAGTGCCTTATGAGATCAAGGCACAGGTTATTCGGCCATTTCTAGTTAGTAAGGCCAATCAGTGGTGGAAGATCAATATCCAGCCATTGCCCCGACCTGTGGCATGGACGAAGTTTCTGGAGGAGTTCTACGAGTTTTACATTCCTCCATCAATGATGATTCAGAGCATTGGAGAGTGCGAGTCACTGAAACAGGAGCCAGGTGTCACAGTTTCTGAGTACGCTAGTCAATTCACCACACTGGGCCGTTATGTTCCTTCGATGATGGTTGATGAGAGGTTCAGGATGATTAAGTTTGTGCATGGCCTGAATTCTTAGATCCAGACATGGGTTGTTAATACAAATTCAAGAAATTTTGGGGAGTTATTGGATACTTGCTGTCGAATGGAGCGTATCGTTTTACGGTAGACAAAGAGGCCAGAGATAAGAGGCTTTGAGAGGTTACTAATGATCAGACCAAACAGCAAGTTAAACTCCAGCTGAGGGCAGGCAGACATCCATAGCAACGGTCACAATCTAAGCGTCAGTCGCAGCTTTAGTGCCAGCCTCAGCAGTAGTTCCCACCGCTACTAGCCATTCCCCATGTTTTATTTGCTAGAGGCAACACATTGGAGAGTGTCGGATGAGGATCAGCGCATTTTTCGTTTACGGTAAGATAGGTCACCTGATGAAAGAATGCTCGAAGCGGAGAGATGGGCCACCGAAGGCAATGCAGCAACAGAAAGAGCATCCACAGGATAATGTCGAGTGCATGCTATGACCAACGTACAAGTACTAGATGCTAGATATCGTGACATGTATATTAATTACGCAATTTCACCATGATTATTGTAACCTAGGCCAGGAACTTGTATTCTGACTAAGTACAGATCGTAACTGCTAAGGAATGACTCAGTATAACTACACTAAGTAGTTGATTATAACGCAACACACAAGTTTCGAGAAGAAAACTTTTCCTAAGGGGAGGAATGTTACGACCCGCACCCCTGGGTGGTAGAAAAAGAGAACAAATGAAATCGTAGTTGTAAAGATAGGCGTATTGGTTTAAATCGATTAAATCATTGTGCCACCCTAAGTGGTGTAGGTACAAATTTTAGTACACACTAAAATTAAATAAGTGAACCTTAGAGGACAAAGTAACTTAGGTGAAATAACTAAATGGACATACAATTAGGACACAACTAATTTTTACACTAAAAAAGGAAAGTTGGATATAGGTAAAATAATTTTGTCATATCCTACCCCATTAATGACCGCCTGATGCTTGGTTGTCACGCCTCTTACGGATCGTTTCCTTTAACACTTGGATCATTAACGGTTATAGGCAAGAGTTGAACTCCCTCCTAGTTTTTGATCACCAAGATTTTGTTTGAGCCTTTCTCCTTCAAAAGTTACCCGTTTTCCAATCAAGTTTTCATCCTCTTGGACGGCCACACCTCTAATGTTGGATATCCCCCACAAGGTTTCTCACTCCTTGATTGGATTCTAGCTTTGATCTTCAAAGAAACAAAGAAAGCACTCAACTTGTTCTTAAGAAAAATCAAAGCAAAACTCACAAGTGTTTGTGAAGAAAATGGCTATTTTTTCATAAGAATTCTTCTTCATCTATTTCTCCCTTCTTAGGGTCGTTTGGCATCCCTTTATATAGGGCAAGATAGCATAAAAAATATAATATACAATGTTATAGAAAAAGCTAGTCAAAAAGCTACATTAAAAAAAGCCTAAATTTGTGCAATCTGTCAGTTGCTTTTTGACACTTCTAGAAGCCGATTTTGGTCTTACTATCTGCTTGAGAAATGTAGATTAAGATGTGAAGTTGGATTTGGGCTTTTGAATCATCTCATTTGGACTTTGGATGAGTTAGATATGGCCCTTCAAAATTTAGGTGTCCAGAAGGTTTTCAGGATCGGCTCTTCAAAACTGGGCTGCATTGTGGCCTGTTTTTCAATCCATTTCAGATAGAATTAGGCCTTGACTCCTATTAGAGAATTGTAGCCCATTAAATTTACAAAAATAAACATATGAATTTTCCTGAATTTGGCCCACCCATTGAAGAGATAAGTCCAAATTACTGAAAGTGTGTCACATAATTCTGCAGAAACAATACTTGACTTTCAATGCTATTGTTGGCCATCATGCCGACATCTTTTGGAAATGCATAAAATAAAGATTTTAGATCTTTGTCTTCTCGTTTCAATGCAACTTGAATCGCTTGATTTGCCCTTGTGGTTGAAGAGATGCGACTATTTGAAGAAAGTAGGTCCAGCCAGAAAATCTCATTCTGAGATATGCTTGTTTCTCTTCAACTCCTTTGGTCTTCAAGCAACTCCAACATCCTCATAACACAAACTCAAAGATTGGGCTCAAGTAGGTGAACCCGATTGCCTTCTTTGTTCATAGGCTGCTCGTCTCGCACATGTCTGAATAAGAATGCATCAACTTCTTGGCTCAAACTCTTTATCATACTTCTTGTCACTGGACCTCGACTTGCCTCGCCTTTGTTGGCTTCTGGTACCTGTACCTCATCATTCCCCCGTTCCTCAAAAGGATTCAACCTTGAATCTAAAACATCATTAAAAGAAGATAGATCAGAAACATTAAAAGTATTCAAGATAGAACCATACTTACCTTGCGGAAGGTCAATGATGTAGGCATTGTCGTTGATCCTTTCAAGCACCTTGAAAGGATCACCTCTTGGCATCAACTTAGATTTCCTCTCATTAGGAGACCGCTCTTTGCGCAAGTGCAACCATACTAAGTCTCCTGGCTCAAAGACTACTCTCTTCCTTCACTTGTTGGCTTGCTTAGCATATTGCTTGTTCTTCTTTTCAATCTGTAATCTCACTTTAGCATGTAACTTCTTCACCAATTCAGCCTTTGCCTTACCATGTAGACTTACTTTTTCATTTGTAGGTATAGGCAATAAATCAAGTGGAGAAAGTGGATTGAAGGCATAAACAATCTCAAAAGGAGAATAAAAAGTGCCACTATGCACACTCCTATTATATGCAAACTCAATATGTGGCAAACAATCTTCCCAGTTCTTTAAGTTCTTCTGAATTAAAGCACGTAAAAGTTGAGACAACGTCCTATTTACTACTTCTGTTTGACCATCAGTCTGTGGATGAGCAGTAGTAGAAAATAAGTGTAGTACCCAACATACCGCAAAGGACACGCCAAAAGTGACTCAAAAATTTTATATCCCTATCACTAACAATAGTTATAGGCATACCATGCAAACGAACAACTTCCTTAAAGAACAAATCAGCAACATGTGATGCATCATCAACTTTTATACATGATATGAAGTGAGCCATCTTATAGAAACGATCCACAACAACAAAGACACTATCCTTAACCGTCTTTGATCTAGGAAGTCCTAAAACAAAATCCATACTAACATCAACCCAAGGTGAAAGGGGAACGGGTAGTGGATGATATAAACCATGTGGATGCAACTTAGACTTTGCTTGCTTACATGTAATGCGATGAGCACAAATCTTTTCTACATCTGCACGCATGTGGGGCCAAAAAAATGCTCACGCAATGCCTCTAAAGTCTTAAAGACATCAAAGTGACCCATAAGGCCGCCTCTATGTGCCTCCATAACAAGCAATTCTCGCAAAGATGATTGTGGTATGCACAACTTACATTCCCTAAACAAGAATCCATCATGAATGTAGAACTTACCAAACAATGACTGAGCACATGCTTCATATATAGAATGGAAATCATGATCACTAGCATATAACTCCTTAATCGATTCAAATCCAAGAAAATGAGAAGACAATGTAGTAATCAAGGAATACCTCCTAGACAATGCATCAGGTACTACGTTATCTTTTCCTTACTTATATTTAATCACATAAGGAAATTGTTCAATAAATTCTACCCACTTTAGCATGTCTTTTATTCCTTACCTTGGCCTTTAAGATAAGTGATTCATGATCCGTGTGAATCACAAATTCCTTAGGTTGCAAGTAATGCTGCCAAGTTTGCAAAGACCTCACCAATGCATACAATTCTTTATCATATGTGGAATAATTCAATTGGGCACCTTTTAATTTCTCACTAAAGTATGAAATGGGACGTTTAGCTTGTGTTAACATGGCTCCAATTCCTATACCACTAGCGTCACATTCAATCTCAAATGTTTCTTCAAAGCTAGGTAGTTTAAGGATAAGTGCTGTAGTTAATCTTCTTTTAAGCTCATTAAACGCCAATTCCTGTGCCTCCCACAAAAAATCCAACATCTTTCTTTACGAGCTCATTTAAAGGAGCCCCAATAGAGGAAAAATCCTTAACAAACCGCCTATAAAAGCTGGCTAAGCCATGAAAACTTCTAACTTCACCAACTGTTTTAGGGATAGGCCACCCAAAAATTGATTTCACCTTTCCTTTGTCCATTTCAATGCCATGTGCACTAACAACATATCCTAAGAAAATCACTTTGTCCAAGCAAAAGGAACACTTTTTGAAATTAGCATATAGTTGTTCTTTTTGTAAAGTCTCAAACACAGCGCTTAAGTGTCCTATATGATCATGCAAAGTCTTAGAATATATCAAGATATCATCGAAATAGACAACAACAAACTTCCCAATGAATGCACGTAAGACTTCATCCATTAACCTCATGAATGTACTAGGTGCATTAGTTAAACCAAAAGGCATTACTAACCACTCATACAAACCAAACTTAGTCTTAAATGCATCTTCCGTTCATCCCCCTCTTTGATGCGCACTTGAAAATACCCACGTTTCAAATCACTTTTGGTAAAGTATTTAGCTCCATGCAATTCACCTAACATGTCATCAAGTCTAGGAATAGGGTACCGATACTTACCGTGATCTTATTGATGGCACGACAATCAATGCACATTCTCCATGAGCCATCCTTTTTGGGCACAACGATCACTGGCACAGCACATGGGCTCATGCTTTCTCTTACCTTGCCCTTGGCTACTAGCTCCTCTACTTGACGTTGGATCTCCTTTGTCTCCTCTGGATTTGCCCTATAGGCTGGTCTATTAGGCAATGTGGCACCGGGTATGAAATCTATTTGGTGCTCTATCCCTCGCAAAGGTGGCAATCCAGTAGGTTCCTCCTCAGGGAACAATCCTGTAAACTCTTCAAGCAAAGATACAACTCCACTAGGTAAAGTGGAGTGTAAGTCACTCACAGAAAAAAAAATGATTCTTTGTAAAGCATCATATAAACAGTCTTATGATCATATAAAGCATGTGAAATCTCAGAATGACTAGCAAAGAATGCATTCTTATTCTCTTGCTCGATTAAGTTTTTCTTCGTCGAAGATTCAGCCTTGGCCAAACCTTCATTCGTTGTTTCCTCCTTGGCCGAGCCCTTATGGGAATCAAGCCAAGTCTTTTCTTGCTTGAGACTCTCAAGAAACTTCTTTTCAGCCTCTCTTTCAGTAGGATCTGAACGCTTTTGTGCAAGGCGTTTTTGATCCTCATAGACTTTGTGCGGGGGCAATGCACGCAGTCTATACATCTTATTATCCATGTTGAACGAATATGTGTTAAGGTAACCATCATGAATGACTCTCCTATCAAATTGCCATGTGATGCGTGCAACTCGTGGGCTCCAACGATTCCACCTTCTAAACGTCCTTCACAAAGGGTTAGGCACAAGGAAGAAGACTTCCCCTTGCTTCCTTAGTGAGTAAAAATGTGTGGATTAAACGAATGAGCAAGACCAACACTTCAAGATGGTCGTTGATCAGGCAAACCAAAACAGCCCTCCTGGACGGCACCTTTAAGCAATGGCAACACCTTCAATATGCTCAACTTTGAAGGATCTTAACCTAGGTTTTTAATGCAAAACCAAGAAAACAAAGTATCACACAAAGTGAATGAAATATCAAGAATTTTCATTCATCAAAAGGTGTGTTTACAACCAGCCAAAGGGGTCTATTTATAGGCCTAAGTAACGTCCCCATTCAGCTTTGAAAGGTTAGAAATAATTCAAAATAAAGCTAGCTAACAATGTTTGAAAATTGAAAACTATTTGAATTCAAAGCTAAAAACAAATCCTAGCTAAAAACTTCAAATCTTGCAAGACATTATCTTCAATGAATCTGGTCATGTTTGGTGATGAAATTGGCGTTGGAGATATAGATGAAGTGGTTGAGCTTGAATTCAAAGGCTAGTTGAAGATTGGATTCACTTTGACTTCAAACTTGAATTCAATCTTTGAATTATGATCCCATCCTTTTTGATCTTCAAGTGGGCGTGTGGAGGGATAAAGAAGTGTAGAAAATCTGATTTGGATGATGATAAGATGGCTGGACTTGAATTCAAATGTTGATTGAAGATTGAATTCAAATTGAGTTTGAATTTGAATTCAAACTTGGATTCAAATTTGATTTGTGATCTATCCTCATCCTTGCTTCAAAAAATGGCGTGTGATCCCATCTTCCTTATTCAAAAATGGCGTGTAGGACCTTGAGATGATAGCTGAATCCTTTTTGAAATGTAAGCCTCAAATTGGTTGAAACTTGAATTCAAATTATGGTTGAATTTGAATTCAAGTTTATCTTCAAGTTCAAATTCAAGTAAGATGTCATCCTCCAATTTAAAGTGGCCGCCCCCTTGTGATATGTTGGAGATGATGTTTGATTTCAATTTGATCAAGAGACTCTATCTTGGACACCTTTGAATTTGTCTTAGCGTAGACAAACATTCTCTTCAAACATTCTCTTCACTCATTCTCTTCAAACATTCTCTTCAAACATTCTCTTCAAACATTCCATGTACCTAATTTACCTACAAAGCAAATACATAAAACTAAGATCACACGACACAAGATAAAATTTAAAGACAAAGAATGTAGACGTGCATGCTGATACATGCTCACATTGAAGGTTCAATGAAATGAACCCAAGGAGTCTTAGGCTCATCTTGAACATGCTTGTACAAGAAGGTGGCAACTTGATGACAAAGTTCCCTTGCCCTCCTTCTTGTCATAGGACCTTTGACCTCTTGATGGGGCCCTTGATCCTCATCGGACCCTTGATCCTCATCAATCCCCCCCTCCTCAAAAGGAGTCATCCTCGAATCAAAAAGGTCATCGTTGAAAGGGGTGAGATCAGCAACATTAAAAGTAGGAGAAACTGAACCATACCTGTCGGGAAGATCGAGGATGTATGCATTGTCACCTATGCGTTTCAATACTTTAAAGGGTCCATCTCCTCGAGGCAACAATTTTGACTTTCTTTCATTGGGAAATCTTTCTTTACGCAAATGTAACCACACTAAATCTCCAGGTTTGAACACAACTCTTTTCCGATGTTTGTTAGCTCGTCTTTCATAAGCTTTGTTTTTCTTTTCTAGTTGTGTTTTAACTTGTTCATGCAGTTTCTTTATGTTGTCCGCTTTTTGTTTACCATCAAGACTAGAACGTTCATGCACGGGAATAGGAATCAAATCAATGAGAGACAAGGGATTAAAGCCATACACGATTTCAAATGGACTATGCAAAGTACCGTGATGGACACTCCTATTATATGCAAATTCGATATATGGTAAACAATCTTCCCAATGTTTAATGTGTTTTTGCAAAATGGCACGCAATAGTTGATGAAGCGTACGATTAACGACTTCAGTTTGTCCATCAGTTTGTGGGTGTGCGGTGGTGGAAAACAACAATTGTGTACAAGTTTAGCCCACAAAACACGCCAAAAATGACTCAAAAATTTCGTATCTCTATCGCTTACAATTGTACGTGGCATGCCATGCAATCTAACAATTTCTTTGAAGAACAAATCAGCAACATGTGTGGCATCATCAACTTTTCTACATGCAATGAAATGTGCCATTTTTGAAAATCGATCAACCACAACATAAATGCTATCGCGTCCTCCCCGAGACCTAGGAAGTCCTAAAACAAAGTCCATAGAAATGTCAATCCAAGGGGAATCAGGGACGGGTAAAGGCGTGTAAAGGCCATGTGGTTGGGATTTGGATTTGGCTTGTTTGCAAGTGATACAATTACCACACAACCTCTCGACGTCTACTCTCATGTGGGGCCAATAGAAATGTTCTTTAAGAGTCTCAAGGGTTTTGAACACTCCGAAATGACCCATTAAACCTCCCCCATGGGCTTCTCTAGTCAATGCTTCTCGTAGGGATGATTGGGGAACGCACAATTTTTGTTCTTTGAAAAGATAACCCTCATGTATGTAAAATTTCCCAAATGGTGCTCCTTTACATGCCTCGAAAATGGTGCCAAAGTCATGGTCATTGGGGTACAAGTCCTTAAGTGATTCGAATCCTAAGAAGCGTGAAGATAATGTAGTCACTAACGTGTATCTCCTAGAGAGGGCATCGGCAACTATATTATCCTTTTCTTGTTTGTACTTAATCACGTAAGGGAATTGTTCTATGAACTCTACCCATTTGGCATGTCTTTTGTTCAACTTTCCCTGCCCTTTAAGATACTTAAGGCTTTCGTGGTCAGTGTGGATCACAAACTCTTTAGGTTGAAGGTAGTGTTGCCAAGTTTGTAGGGATCTCACAAGGGCATAAAGTTCCTTATCGTAGGTAGAGTAATTCAATGCTGGTCCTTTCAACTTTTCACTAAAATAGGCTATGGGTTTCTTACTTTGGGTCAAAACTGCGCCTATACCCACTCCACTTGCATCACACTCGATCTCAAAGGTCTCGTCAAAATTTGGTAGCCTAAGTATGGGTGCAGTGGTCAGCCTACGCTTGAGTTCATCAAATGCCTGTTGTTGTGGCTCTTCCCACCTAAAAGGCACATCTTTTTTCACAATTTCGTTTAGGGGTGCAGCTATGGAAGAAAAATCTTTGACAAAGCGTCTATAAAAGCTTGCTAGTCCATGAAAACTGTGAACTTCCCCTACATTCTTAGGTATAGGCCACTCCACAATTGACCTAACCTTTTCCTCATCCATCTGTACTCCCTCAGCCAAAATGACAAAGCCTAGAAAAACTACGCGTTCTAAACAAAAAGAGCACTTCTTAAAGTTGTCGTAAAGTTGTTCTTGCTTAAGCTTTTCAAAAACGGCTCTAATGTGGTCAAGATGATCTTTTATGGTGTGGGAATAGATTAGGATATCATCAAAATAGCCAACGACGAAGCGTCATATGAACGCACGTAAGACTTCATTCATTAGCCTCATAAAGGTACTAGGGGCGTTGGTGAGCCCGAAGGGCATCACTAACCACTCATAGAGCCCAAACTTGGTTTTGAATGCAGTCTTCCATTCGTCCCCTTCTCTAATACGTACCTGGAAGTACCCTTGCTTAAGGTCGATTTTGGTGAAGAATTTGGATCCGTGCAACATGTCTAACATATCGTCTAGCCTAGGTATGGGGTACCTATACTTGACGGTAATCTTGTTTATGGCTCGGCAATCGGTACACATTCTCCACGTTCCATCCTTTTTGGGTACTAAAATGACTGGGACGGCAGATGGGCTTAGACTCTCTCGAACTTGTCCACTAGCTAGAAGCTCCTCTACTTGCCTTTGGATTTCTTTGGTTTCTTCGGGGTTGGCTCGATAGGCTGGGCGATTGGGTAACACAGCTCCTAGGACAAAGTCGATTTGGTGTTCTATTCCTCTAATGGGTGGTAATCCGGATGGTGGTTCGGAGGGAAATAGAACTTCATATTCTTGGATAAGGGACGCAACTGAGGTAGGTAAGTTTGGTGGGAGTTCTTCAAGGGCAAGTTGACACGTCTTTGGGATGATGATGAGGACAGTTTGGTTGTTATAAAGTGCACGTGTAACCTCTCTTTTCTTTGCGAAATACCCACACTTCTTTTTGGACTCGTTGACACTTAAGGGCACTACCTCCTTTCCCTTGCTCTCGTGTTTTTTGTTCTCACTTTTCATACACTCCACGAATTTTCTCTCGGCTTCTTTTTTCTTAGGATCGGCTCTAGACTTGGACATGCGTTGGTGATCCTCGTGGACTTTGTGTGGTGGAAGTGCATGCAGTTTGTACAATTTGCCATTCAATTTGAAAGAATAACGATTCAAATAACCATCATATGTCACATGTCGATCAAATTGCCATGGCCTACCAAGTAAAATATGACTAGCATGCATTGGGGCGACATCACATAAAACATCATCTTTGTAACTACCAATGCTAAGAGAAATCAAAACTTGTTTACTTACGCTAACTTCACCGCAGTCATTTAGCCATGCAAGTTTTTAAGGGTGCGGATGATTAGTCATAGGCAAATTCAGTTTTCTTACTAATTCGATGCTAGCCACATTCGCACAAGAACCGGAATCAATGATCATGGTGCACACTTTACCATTTATCATGCAATGAATATGGAAAATGTTTTCGCTATGTTGTTCGTGATCATCTAATTTCGGATATGCATTTAAAGCTCTACGCACAACAAGAAATTCCTTGGTATCAAAATCATCTAATGCGCCTAGATCCTCTTCAGGTTCAATTTCATTATCATGCTCAGACTCGTTTTCATGCTCGGACTCGGACACATTCGTTTGTCTCTTCAATTAACATGATTCTTTTTGCATTAGGACATTCTTTTCCTATGTGACCACGTCCTTGACATTTATAACATTTAATGTCTCTAAACCTGTTTGAGGGATCCGATGAATTGCCGGTAGGAGCCTTTTGTTGGGTGCGTTCATCTCTCCTTTGTGTGGATTGCACACGATTGTCCATCCTTTGCGATGCTCCCTGGTCACGCGTTTGGCTTCCTGTAGGCCGCGAACTTCCTGTTCCTGAAGGCTTGCTGTGAAATCTTGATGAAGATTGATTAGTACGATAATTGGAATTGAAATTGGAGGAGTTACGTACCTTTAATTGTGCTTCAATCTTTTCAGCCATATGGACCATGGTTGTGAGGTCAAGGTAAGGTTGAAGGTCAACCCTTTGCGCAATCTCCCTGTTTAAACCATGTAAGAATCGAGCCTTGGTGTCTTCTTCAGGTTCCTGCAAGTTAGACCTCTCCAACAAAATTTCTAACTCTTTACAATACTCGTCTACACTTTTGGAATTTTGTCGTAAGTTATGCAAGCTCGTGAAAATAGAACTCTCATAATTGTTTGGAATAAAACGTTGTCGCATTTCAAACTTCATTTCTTCCCAAGTGGCAATTGGGGGTTGTCTCGTCTTAGTTCTATTTCGACACAAATTCGTCCACCAATTAAGTGCATAACCAGAAAATTCAATGGAAGCATACCTCACTTTTTGCAATTCACTATAATTGGTACAAGAAAAGATCAAATCCACTTTCGTTTCCCATTCTAAATATTCCTCCGCATTACTTTTACCATAAAACGTGGGAATACTTATTTTGGTTTTGAGAAAATCGTCATCTTACGGGAAAAGAGGATTTTGGCGTCTTTGGTAACCACGAGGATGGTGGTCATCAAAGTCATAATCATCATGGTCAAAGGGAATGTAATCATCATTGTACCTTCTTGGAGCGTACCTTCTTGCTTGTGTAGGAGGAGCAAACCGTCTCGCTTCAGTGTGTGGGGGTCGAATGTTATCGTCCTCAACTTCTTCTGGAGGATGGC
>AP025075.1:29057906-29069567 GCA_036186865.1 Eustoma russellianum | reverse complement strand
CTTGGTTGTGGTGGTGGAACGGCCCTGCTTGTTCCTTGGCCATCACTTGTTTTGTAGCTTCGCTCCACGTCTTCCAAGCGATGCTTGATTATCTCATTGTCATGCATGAGTTTCTTAAGCATCTCCAGCATTTGTCGTTGAGTATTGTCAACAGTTTCGGCTTCTTTAGACTTGCTAGATGCGGAATTGCTGCTGGCCATTGTGCCTAAGGATTTGAACGAAACAAAGGAAAAAAAGAAAGAAGCAAACTAACACAAAGACAAACAGACGTTAAGGGATTAGTAAAAAAATAAGCTATGGACACTCCGATTTCGATTCTTTCCACTCTCTTACCACTTTGGTTCTTGGATAACCTAAAGTTAAGAAGACTCAAAGTGATCAATAAGGAAGTGTATTGCCAAGGCTTCTTCAAACCACAATGTTCTCCGCTTGTTTCTTCCTTTTTGCTTTCAAGTTGCACCAATTAGTATCAAAGTAGAATCAATTGAAATGAACTCAAACTTGAACTTTCTACTAAGATTCAAAGAAAATAAGCAACCAAAGTTGATGTATAAGGCTGAACCAAAGATGAACTAAGGGTTGCCGTGGGCAATCTTTAGTTAATTTTGATTCTATGCACTTACTATCCACAAAATGGTTCAAGTCATGCAACAATCGAGCAACCAAATGTGTGATTGGTTCAAGAAGATCAACAGTTGGAGAATTGGGTATAGGGGATGGCAATGTGGGTAATATGGTATCCAAGGTTTGCAAGTCGTACCAAAAAATTTTCCACGCAATGCACAAACGTTTTGCCCTTTTTCTTTGCTCTTGTGCTTTTGTTTTTTTTCCTTGCTATTTCAATTGAGCAAGGCTCAGATTCTCCTTTTTTTTTGACTAAGGGCAGAATTGGGATTTCACTTGTCTTGCACTTAGCACTTGCGTTTTTGGACAGAATAGTGCAATGTATTTAAAATGCAATTTGTATCTTGGACTTGCAACAAAATTGACCTTGGAAGGTGAGGGAAATTGGGTAAGGCCGATTGGGGTAGGGGTAGGGTTTTTTTTTGATTTAGGGTTTTAGGAACGGAATGGGCGTTGTAGATGGGCTATTTGTGTTGGTAATTGATGATTGGTGTGGTCAATTTGGGTATTGGCTGGTTTGGGACAGAATTTGAACAAAATTCAAATTCTAGGGTTAGGGTTTATTTGAATGAATTGGGATCTTTAGAATCTGGTTGTATTTGGTAAAATTGGTTTGGGGCTTTTTGTTTGGGGTGTAAATAGGGCTATTTGGGATCAGCTTGGCGAGTTTTAGAGTTGGGTTGGGGTGGGGGTGGTTGGACCGTGGGGTGTGGGGCTGGTTTTAGGGTTTTGTTGATGTTGTAAGTAGGTTGTGAAGACAAGCACACGTAGGACTACCAGATTTATAGCATGAAATCAATCACAATGCGAATCATAAGATGCATACAATCATCACCAACTAAAAGCTTCGGTAGCAACAAGATGATTTGAAACCGAGGTAGCTTTATAGGCTGATGGTTGGACTATTTTAAAGAAAGCTGAATGTAACCTAAAATGCAACGAACCCTAATGTGTTCAAGTTTGAAAGACTCAAAAACAGATTGTGATATGAAAGGAAATAAAGGAAATTACACTTGAATGATGAAAAGCAAAATGCAGCAACTTGCAAGGACTCAAAGGAAATGACGTTTTTTTTTGAATGAAATGCAAGATAATGGCGTGTAGAGTGAGGGGTAGAAGAAGGACTCAACTGAAATTGAAATGACTAGACTCAAACAAAAAGGAAATGATAGATGGTGGAATAGAGTAACCTGGTCTCTGATGCCAATTTGATGCGTGCAACTCGTGGGCTCCAACGATTCCACCTTCCAAACGTCCTTCACAAAGGGTTAGGCACAAGGAAGAAGACTTCCCCTTGCTTCCTTAGCGAGTAAAAACGTGTGGATTAAACGAATGAGCAAGACCAACACTTCAAGATGGTCGTTGATCAGGCAAACCAAAACGGCCCTCCTGGACGGCACCTTTAAGCAATGGCAACACCTTCAATATGCTCAACTTTGAAGGATCTTAACCTAGGTTTTTAATGCAAAACCAAGAAAACAAAGTATCACACAAAGTGAATGAAATATCAAGAATTTTCATTCATCAAAAGGTGTGTTTACAACCAGCCAAAGGGGTCTATTTATAGGCCTAAGTAACGTCCCCATTCAGCTTTGAAAGGTTAGAAATAATTCAAAATAAAGCTAGCTAACAATGTTTGAAAATTGAAAACTATTTGAATTCAAAGCTAAAAACAAATCCTAGCTAAAAACTTCAAATCTTGCAAGACATTATCTTCAATGAATCTGGTCATGTTTGGTGATGAAATTGGCGTTGGAGATATAGATAAAGTGGTTGAGCTTGAATTCAAAGGCTAGTTGAAGATTGGATTCACTTTGACTTCAAACTTGAATTCAATCTTTGAATTATGATCCCATCCTTTTTGATCTTCAAGTGGGCGTGTGGAGGGATAAAGAAGTGTAGAAAATCTGATTTGGATGATGATAAGATGGCTGGACTTGAATTCAAATGTTGATTGAAGATTGAATTCAAATTGAGTTTGAATTTGAATTCAAACTTGGATTCAAATTTGATTTGTGATCTATCCTCATCCTTGCTTCAAAAAATGGCGTGTGATCCCATCTTTCTTATTCAAAAATGGCGTGTATGACCTTGAGATGATAGCTGAATCCTTTTTGAAATGTAAGCCTCAAATTGGTTGAAACTTGAATTCAAATTATGGTTGAATTTGAATTCAAGTTTATCTTCAAGTTCAAATTCAAGTAAGATGTCATCCTCCAATTTAAAGTGGCCGCCCCCTTGTGATATGTTGGAGATGATGTTTGATTTCAATTTGATCAAGAGACTCTATCTTGGACACCATTGAATTTGTCTTAGCGTAGACAAACATTCTCTTCAAACATTCTCTTCAAACATTCTCTTCACTTATTCTCTTCAAACATTCTCTTCAAACATTCTCTTCAAACATTCCATGTACCTAATTTACCTACAAAGAAAATACATAAAACTAAGATCACATGACACAAGATAAAATTTAAAGACAAAGAATGTAGACGTGCATGCTGATACATGCTCACGTTGAAGGTTCAATGAAATGAACCCAAGGAGTCTTAGGCTCATCTTGAACATGCTTGTATAAGAAGGTGGCAACTTGATGACAAAGTTCCCTTGCCCTCCTTCTTGTCATAGGACCTTTGACCTCTTGATGGGGCCCTTGATCCTCATCGGACCCTTGATCCTCATCACCATGGATGTCCCAAGAGAATATGACTAGCATGCATTGGATGCAATGTCACAAAGAATGTCATCCTTGTAGTTACCTATGGACATTGAAACCAAGACTTGCTTACTCACTTTAATTTCACCACAATCTAAACCATGTCAAACTATAAGGTCGTGGGTTCTTAGTCATCGGTAAGTCAAGTTTCCTCAATAATTCTGCACTAGTAGCATTAGTACAAGATCCTGCATCTACAATCATGGTGCACACTTTTCCTTTTATCATGCAATGTGTATGAAATATGTTCTCTCTTGTTCATGTTCATCTACTTTAGTTTGTGCATTAAGTGATCTCTTAACAACTAAAAGCTCTCTAGATGCAAGTTCTTCCTCAACCTCCTCTTCTTCTACCTCATTAACATGCTCGTCCACTTCATGCTCAGAATCAGTACTCTCCAGTCTCCTCTATGTACATGATGCGCTTCACATTAGGACATTCAGATGTAATATGACCTAAACCCTGACATCTAAAGCATTTAATGTCCCTAGATCTAGTAGAAGAGTTTGAAGATTTACCTGGAGGTTGATGCGGCCAGCTAAGGATAGAAAAGTGAGAATTTGATTCAATTCCAAGTCCAATCAAGATAAGATTGCAATCAACTTTTTGAAGATTGAGAAAGATTAAAGTTGATCTCCAAATTCTATCAAAGAAGGAAGAAAATCGGCTGCCTTAGAGAAAAGAGAATATTCCATTTTCAAGATAGAATTTTTAGGAAGATTACCATTTATCTCTTTTAATTTTTTTGGTAGATTTTAGGATAGAGATTATCTTTCCTTTTTCATTGTTTTTTTGGCTGAAAATTTCAGCCTTATTTTAGTACCAAGGCCGCTGGACAACAGGAATAAGAACGACATATTTTTATCAATCAAATTTGAGTTTTGGTTCTCTCCCAAAGGGGTGAGACCTTGTTTTCTTGATTTTGCACTAAAAATCAAGGATAATATCTCTCAATTTTGAGCAAATTGAGGGTGATTGCCAAGGGTTGAAGTGACCGTCTAGGAGGGCCTATTGAAAGTTTGCCTACAAACGCACACTTGAATCTAAGGTATTGCTTAAGCCGGAAATTTCTACACAACGGAAGCAAGGAGAAGTTTACTTCTTTGTGCCCAAACCCCTTGTGGAAAGATTGTTGGAGATGGAAGAGTGGATCCTACGCTTGTCAGCTTGCATCAGAGGTTGTTCAACAACCTTCTACTTACATTTGTCAATTTGAGAGGGAACTTGTGAGGCACGACCTTGCTGCTGAGGTGGACGGTGTTGTTGCTGCTGCACACGGCCCTGAATTGGTGGTGGTAGGCGGTGTGGAGCTTGGTTTGGTCGTGTAAACAGTGGATTCTGTCGAGTGCTAAACATGTTCATGGGTTGGGTATAAGGCCAAATATTACCTTGTGTGGAAGCCTTTTCAACTGTCTTTCCACCTTTTCTGCCAAATGTACCATGGATGCTAAGGTTGCACAAGATTGCAGCTCCACAGGGAGAGCAATTTCTTTGTTCAATCCTTCTAGAAACCTTGCCAGGGTAGCATCTTCTCTTTCATCAATTTGTGCTCTCATCATCAACAAATCCATCTCTTTATAGTATTCATCAACACTTCTATTTCCCTGCTTGAGTTGGTTTAGTCTTTGAATCATAGTTCTTTCATAAAATTGAGGCACAAACCTTTTTCTCATTTCTCTTTTCATCTCCTCCCATGTTTGAATGGGTCCTTCTCCACTTCTTCTTCTTGAACTTAGTGTTTGATCCCACCAAAGAAGTGCATATTCTGTTAACTCAATTGCTGCAAAATGCACTTAGTTCAGAAAAGGAAGTGCAAGAGTAAATGAGTTCTACTTTTCTTTCCAATTCGAGGTACGCTTCGGGATCACTTCACCCCTGAAATGGAGGAATGTTCATCTTGATCTTATAGGAATCATCATCATGTTGATTGTGCCTAGGATAGTCCCCACGATTTGGAACATCATAGCCATGGTTTTGACGTTGAAAATTATGGTTTTCAACATCAAACGGTTCCTCATAATCTCTTCCTCGTTGACCATCATGCATATGTGTATCATCCTCAGGATACCTCTCTTCTAATGGTGGCATGTACACTGGGGCGTGTTGTAGGTCTCCTCTTGATGAGCCCCAGCCAAGCCAAGAAGAACCAACTGCCGTGGGAGGTACGCCAATGCAAGACAAAGGCCCTACAACAAGAAGCATGGCCAATAAATTGATGCATGAAGTTGGAACCTTCCTTTACAAGCATGTTGAGGATGAACCAAGTCAAGATAGCCTACATTGGATCCATTTGCTACAAGCTTTAACTTAGTTTTTGAATCATGTTGCAATATGTTAGTTAGTCTTGTGTGTATTGTTCATATTGTTGAGTGCTTAGCTTCTTTTCTTTTATAAATTGTTGTAAACTAACCAAGACATGTCCTAGTATGTTGCATATGTTGTTTGGTGTGTGTTTGAGTTGTTTTTAGGTCAAGGAAGAATGATTGAACAAAGGCCAAACGTTCAAACACCAAGTTGAGTTGAAAGGGCAAGCTGGCAGGATGATACCTTCTTAGTATTTCAGCCATAACTCATCAACCACAACTTCAATTGACGTGATTCTAGTTGCAGGTGAAAGCTAAGAGGATAAGCTACAATTTTGATGTTCATCACTTTCCCAAAAAAAGGTCTGCATCAAGCTACACAATCGTTGCAACAAGCTGGCTGCTTAGTCACTGCTTCCAAAGGTCCACATCTACAAGCAGGTCAACTTCAAACGGGCATAACTCACTCATACCAGATCCAATCGACGTCATTCTGGTGTCTAAACACATCTACAGAGAAGGATCTACAATTCTTATTTGAAGTAGAAGAGCTACATCGGTCTGGAAGGTTATGTTATAATTCAAAACAGAAAACTGCTCAAAAACTGGACAGATTTCAGTTTCTTGACTTTTCAAGCAGCCTTTTCAACCAATCAGCTGCAAGGGGCCACTCCAACTCATCAAGGACATCCTACATAATATTCAAAAGCAAGGAGAAGCTGGTCCAATCAAAATTCAAAGGCAAAATAAACTTGCAACGAAAAGGGAGTTTCAGCCGAAGACAATTGCTGAAGTCATCAAAAGTTTTCCAAGTTGCACTTTGTTTAACTTTCTTTCTTTGCTCCTATTGGACCCCTAACGTTTTGTGTCTTTCTTAGAAGTCTTGTTTAGCTTATTTAAAGTAGCTAAAAACGTTTGTAAATGGCAGAATTCCAATATACAACAAAACAGCAACTTTGCACCAAAAACTATTTTCAGTTTTTCCATTTGAATCATTTGATTCCCTTCAAGTTTTTGAAACATATTGTATTGCTTCTATAGCTTGGGATGGATATTGTTTGGAAGGGTTTAGGCTTGTCCAAATAAGTTGAGATCATTTGCTGAAGCTGATTCACCTTCTCGACTGAATTCTGGATGATTGAGTTGCTTGGTGTTCTTGGAATATTCTGCATCTTCTTCCATGGTTCCAGCTGAGTTTATTGAGTTGAAGAAAGGTCCTAAATAGCTGAGTGATTGCCATCAAGTGGTATCAGAGCTATAAGGTGTTCCTCAACTCAAATATCGTGTGTTTTTATTTACTGTTTTTGGTTTTAGTTGTCCATTTGCAATCTGCTTGTGTTGTGTTGTTGTTGCACGTTTGTTTTGATATTCCAGCACCTAAACTTTGTTCAAACATACCTTTAAGGTGTTAGAAATGTTGTGATAATGTTAGTTTGAACATTTGTTAATTGCGTACCAATCAGAAAACAAAAAAAAAGTAGCTAGTTCAAGTGTCATATTTCAGTTTTCAATTCCGTTTGTGTTTGTATGTTTCACGTTTTTCCTTGTACTTCCAGCACCTAAATTTCATCCAAAACAGTAGTTTAAGATGTTAGATTAAGATGTGTAACACTTGTTTAGATGTTTGTTAAGTCATTAAATCCAGAAAACCCAAAAACACCTAGTTTTCCATTCATTCTGTTTTTCCAGCTTTTGTGTAGTAGTTTGAGTCTTGTTCTCTTGCGATTTTCTCCTAACAACCTGGGCATGAAACTTGATAAATCACCTACTAAACCTTTCATCATGATGTGCTAAAGTTGGTTTGGTGATTTGGTATTGTTTGGTCTAAGAAAAAGCAAGAAATCTGCCCAAGTGTCCTGTTTGGCCCGCCAGCGAGCAATCTGAATTAGGAGCTGTTTTCATTGAGTTTTTCTCATCAAACTTTGCTCAAACTTTTCATGAACATCCATAACATACTAAAATATAATGTGTTAGAGTTTGTTTGATGTTGGATGTGGTTTGGCATAAGAAACAAGCAAGTGAAAAACAACCGGGTAGAACCTGTTTTCAACCGTGTGCTATTAAGACTTGTCATAGTTTAAAAACTTGTTTTAGTTAATGTTTTGCTTGAGGTTTCAGGTCATAAACGTGTTTAGGCAAGTGTTTAAATATATTATGTTGTAGTTTGTTTAGTTCTGTTAGTTAATTAAAACTAGAAAATCGAAGAAGTGTATGCGTGTACCTTTGTTGCAAGCCGTGTCCTAGTTAACTTAGTTCTTTTTTTTCCTTGATTGAAATCATAACTCATTAGTCTAAGATATGTTTGTATGTCTTGAATTCATGTTGTTTTAAAGTGGTAAAACCGAAAATCACAAAGGAACTTAACGTTAGTAGGCTGTTTAATCAAAGCATAGGAATAGCTAGTTACACAAATAGTTGTTACTTATCCTTTGTTTAAGACATGTCAGGTAGTACCTTTTGTATGATACATTTTACATTATTTTTAGGCATATGAACTAAAAAAAGACTTGCATGCAAACCGTGGCTTAGGAGTATACATTGATTGATTACAAGCATATTGGTTCATACTTAAACGTTGGCTGAATATTCACCTTTACTTTGTGTTGGTTTAAATTTATTAAAGACTTTGTTGGATTTAGGTTCTCATTTAAAATCAGTCTTTCCATATTTTAGCCCACATTGTTATATTGCCAACCCGAACGAATCATCTTGTTGTCATTACACTTTCTGAACTTGCATTGAACTTTATACATTCTTGGTTGTTATATTTGTGAAATACTTGTCACTTCACTAGCGTTCAGTCCTGTTGTAAAGGGAACTTTTTCATAAAAGAACAACCAAAACTTGTGCAAGAAACCCAAAGCCATGAGCAATGTCTCATAAAGGATGTGAGCAGTAGTCTCACCAAACAAGCCAAAAAGCACAAAGAAAGAAAATAGAGCTTGTTGAGAAAGAAACTGAGAGAAAAGCCAACCTACGTCACAAAAGTAAGAGGCAAGACGCGTGAGAGATTGCACAAGAAGAGAGGAATAGCCTTACATTAGAAAAGTTCCAAATTCACAAAAAGAGGAACTTAGAAACGAAATTTGTGCAAAAGTACCATCACCCAAAGTGTTGATCTTTGTTGAAAAAGTTTCAAGAACAAACCCTTACTGAGAACTTATGTATGTGTACTTGGCTTTCGCTTTATTACCATTGAGATTGCATAAAGATTGAAGTAAGTTAAGGGACTGTTTTGTACAAACCCTTAGTTTTCTTGATCCGACCTAAACATCACTTGACTTCTATGCTTCTTTGATTCTTAGATAGTCCAAGATTGTTGTTTAATCAATTGTCAACTTAAAGTAGAAGTAAATATCTTGTCAACTTTTTTTTGGTTGGACTTCTTTACTTGCTTTCAATCATGGTTACTTCACAAGAAAGAGAAAATTCACCCCCTTCTACCCCCAGCATACCCCAAGGTCCTGCCACACTTGAAACATTGCAAAAAACTATTGCTAGCATGATTCACGCTTTTGGCCACATGAAAAGTGAAATTGAAGATCTTAAAAACAATTCTCGAGCTTCCAAGGGAGAAAGTGCTAGTCAAGGTCGAAGAGAACCTCCAAGTGTACCTTTTAACGAAGGAACATCTTTTGTGGTTAATCTTGGACTGAACAACGTGGAAACATGTCTCACAGAGGACGTGGTAGGATTCGTGGTCTAAATGGTGGTCGAAGGAACATTTCATTTGAGGATAGATTTGATGATCCCCCATATTATAATGACTGTTATCGGGAAGAGAGGTATTATAACAACGGGTTTAAAAGAAATGAACCCCATGAAGAGGAGTTTATCACAACTAAATTGAATATACCTCCCTTCCAAGGGAAAAGTGACGCTGAAGCATACTTGCAATGGGAACTTAAGGTAGATCATATGTATTCTTGTACTAATTATTCTGAGTTGGCCAAAGTTCGGTATGCTACTTTTGAGTTTGTAGATTATGCTTTACTTTGGTGGGAACATCTACAAAATGCAAGAAGACGCGCTAGGAAACCTCCTATTGTCACATGGGCAGAACTCAAGCAAGAAATGAGGAAGAGGTTCATATCACAGTCCTATGAAAGAAGTGTCTGCCAAAAGCTGCAACAACTCTCTCAAGGTAACAAAACTGTTGATGAATATTATAAAGAGTTAGAACATTTGCTTACAAGGACAAATATAGAAGAAGCTGAGGAGGCCACGATGGCAAGGTTCTTAGCTGGCCTTAACAAAGAAATTACATTCAAAGTGGAACTCACACCCTACTCAGATTTGGCTTCTATGGTTCACACTGCTGAGAAAGTGGAAAGGCAACTTAAGGTGAGTACCTCTATCCCTTCTTTCCGGCCTAATCCTTCAAACTTTTCCAAGGTACAGCCTAGGACAAGTTTCAGATCTCCACAGAGTCAAGGCCGTGGATTTCAAGGGAAGGCTCCACAAAGCTTTCCAAAACAGTCCCACAACAAGCAACTCTCCAATCGTGGACAAAGGCAAAGCAAAGGTGGAAGGTACTACTTCTAACACTAGATTCCGTGATATTCAATGTTTTAAATGCTTAGGTAAAGGACATTTTGCAAAATCAATGCCCCAACCCTAAACGCATCATGTTCATTGAGGAGTCTAATGAAGTACTGTTCTGAGGACGAATTGGAGGAGAATGAAGAAGTTGAGAAAACGTGTGAGGAAGAGGAAGAAACAGTTGATGAGAGTAATGAATGTGAAAATAAAGAGTTCTTAGCTGTAAGACGTGCTTTAAATGTTCAAGTCAAAATGGAAGAACAAGATTTGCAAAGAGAAAACATTTTTCACATTCATTGCATGGTTAGAGGCAAAGTGTGTACACTCATCATTGATTCTGGTTCATGTACAAACGTTGCAAGCATTGAAATTGTTAGGAAACTTGATTTACCCTTAATCAATCACCCACATCCTTATAGACTCACTTGGCTTAATGATTGTGGCGAAGTTAAGGTTAATAAACAAGTCTTGATTCCTTTATCAATTGGTGGGTATTCTGATGAGGTCTTATGTGATGTAGCACCTATGCATTCAAGTCATATCTTGTTAGGTAGGCCATGGCAATATGATAACAAAGTAACTATGATGGCTACTTAAATAGGTATTCCTTTAGGCACCAAAACAAACTGTTTAAGCTGCACGCACTACCCCCACAGAAGGTGTTTGAGGATCAAAAGAGAATGACCAAAAGTCGGAATGATCCAAAGGAAAAAGAATTGGAAAGAGTCTTCCTTAAAAACATTCGTTCTGACAAAGCTGAATCAAAGGGGAAAGAACTTGTCATTTCTGAGGAAAAGGATAAGAAGAAGAGTGCTTTCTTTGTGTCACAAAGTGAGGTGTTCCACTCAATCAATTCCAATAAAACCGTGTACATCTTACTTTACAAAGAAACCTTATTTTCTTCATCCGATTTACCCTCTACTTTGCCCAGTGAAGTCACCTCCCTACTGCAAGAGTTTTCAAATTTGTTCCCTGAAGGAGATCCTAAAGGTTTACCACCTCTAAGAGGCATTGAGCAGCAAATAGATTTCATTCCAGGAGTTGTCCTACCCAATAGGCCTGCTTATAGAGCCAATCCAGAAGAAACTAAGGAGATCCAAAGACAAGTTGAGGAACTCTTAGACCAAGGTAAGGTGAGAGAGAGTATGAGCCCTTGTGTCGTACCTATGATAGTTGCCCCTAAGAAAGATGGAACTTGGAGGATGTGCACCGATTGTAGAGCAATCAATAAGATTACTATGAAGTATAGATACCATATTCCTAGGTTGGATGATATGTTGGACATGTTACATGGGTCCAGATACTTTACCAAATAGATCTTAAGCAAGGATACTTCCAAGTAAGAATTAGGGAAGGAGATGAATGGAAAATAGCTTCAAGACTAAGTTTGGATTATACGAGTGGTTAGTCATGCCCTTTGGCCTAACTAACGCCCCTAGCACCTTTATGAGGTTGATGAATGAGGTCTTGAGGAAA
>AP025075.1:29036076-29057896 GCA_036186865.1 Eustoma russellianum | reverse complement strand
AAGGGCCAAGGTAAACTAAACAAAAGGCATGGAAAATGGTATGAATACATTGAACAATTCCCTTATGTAATCAAGTATAAGCAAGGAAAGGACAATATTGTTGCTGATGTTCTATCTCGTCGATATACTTTGATTACTACACTGACTTGTAACATGTTTGGTTTTGAAACTATCAAAGATTTGTATGTCTCTGACCATGACTTTAGTTCCATTTACAAAGCATGTCTTGAATCCCCTTTTGGTAAGTTCTATCTGCATGAAGGATTCTTGTTTAAGTAACAAAAGTTGTCTATACCAATGTGTTCAATAAGGGGACTTCTGATCAAGGAAGCTCATGGAGGAGGCTTGATGGGTCATTTTGGCTCGTCCAAGACGTTAGAGATGCTTAAGGAGCATTTCTTCTGTCCACACATGCGCGTGAATGTTGAAAAGATATGTGCTAGTTGTATTACTTGCAAGCAAGCTAAGTCTAGAACACAACTTCATGGATTTTACACTCTTTTACCTGTCCCAAATTCACCTTGGACTGATCTTTCAATAGACTTTGTGTTAGGATTGCCTAGGTCCAAGACTGGTAAGGATAGCATCTTTGTCGTTGTCGATAGATTTTCTAAGATGGCACATTTTATTGCGTGCAAGAAGGTGGATGATGCCACACATGTTTCTGACCTATTCTTTAAGGAAATTTTAAGATTGCATGGCATGCCCCGTACCATTGTAAGCGATAGAGACACAAAGTTTTTAAGCCACTTCTGGAGTGTTCTGTGGAGTAGACTTGGTATAAACTTCTTTTCTCGACAACTGCTCACCCACAAACTGATGGACAAACGGAAGTAGTCAATGTCACAATTGTTGCGTGTCATAATTCAAAAGAACTTGAAGAATTGGGAAGATTGTTTAGCTTTCATTGAGTTTGCATACAATAGGAATGTTCATAGTGGTACTTTGCATTCTCCTTTTGAAGTTGTTTATGGCTTTAACCCTTTATCCCCACTTGACTTAGTCCCCATTCCCATTCATGAACGTGTTAGTCTTGATGGAGAACGTAAGGCTAAACTTGTCAAAGATTTGCATGAAAAGGTTAAGTCACAACTTGAAGCTAAAAACAAAGTGTATGCCAAAAGAGCTAATAGGAACCGTAAGGCTATTATATTTGAACCTGGAGATCTCGTTTGGTTACACTTAAGGAAGGAAAGGTTTCCTAAGGAAAGGAAATCAAAGTTGATGCCAAGAGGCGATGGACCATTCAAAGTTGTCCAAAGACTTGGAGATAACGCATACGTCCTTGACATTCCTGAAGAAAAATATGGTTCTGTCTCTAAAACTTTTAATGTTGCTGACCTTACTCCATTTAGTGTTGATCTAGATTCGAGGTCGAATCCTTTTCAAGAGAGGGGGGAATGATGAGCCCCAGCCAAGCCAAGAAGAACCAACCGCTGCGGGAGGTACGCCAATGCAAGACAAAGGCCCTATAACAAGAAGCATGGCCAATAAATTGATGCATGAAGTTGGAACCTTCCTTTACAAGAATGTTGAGGATGAACCAAGTCAAGATAGCCTACATTGGATCCATTTGCTACAAGCTTTAACTTAGTTTTTGAATCATGTTGTAATATGTTAGTTAGTCTTGTGTGTATTGTTCATATTGTTGAGTGCTTAGCTTCTTTTCCTTTATAAATTGTTGTAAACTAACCAAGACATGTCCTAGTATGTTGCATATGTTGTTTGGTGTGTGTTTGAGTTGTTTTTAGGTCAAGGAAGAATGATTGAACAAAGGCCAAACGTTCAAACACCAAGTTGAGTTGAAAGGGCAAGCTGGCAGGATGATACCTTCTTAGTATTTCAGCCATAACTCATCAACCACAACTTCAATTGACGTGATTTTAGTTGGAGGTGAAAAGAGGATAAGCTACAATTTCGATGTTCATCACTTTCCCAAAAAAGTTCTGCATCAAGCTACACAATCGTTGCAACAACCTGGCTGCTTAGTCACTGCTTCCAAAGGTCCACATCTGCAAGAAGGTCAACTTCAAACGGGCATAACTCACTCATACCAGATCCAAACGACGTCATTCTGGTGTCTAAACACATCTACAGAGAAGGATCTACAATTCTTATTTGAAGTAGAAGAGCTACATCGGTCTGGAAGGTTATGTTATAATTCAAAACAGAAAACTGCTCAAAAACTGGACAGATTTCAGTTTCTTGACTTTTCAAGCAGCCTTTTCAACCAATCAGCTGCAAGGGGCCACTCCAACTCATCAAGGACATCCTATATAATATTCAAAAGCAAGTAGAAGCTGTTCCAATCAAAATTCAAAGGCAAAATCAACTTGCAACGAAAAGGGAGTTTCAGCCGAAGACAATTGCTGAAGTCATCAAAAGTTTTCCAAGTTGCACTTTGTTTAACTTTCTTTCTTTGCTCCTATTGGACCCCTAACGTTTTGTGTCTTTCTTAGAAGTCTTTTTTAGCTTATTTAAAGTAGCTAAAAACGTTTGTAAATGGCAGAATTCCAATATACAACAAAACAGCAACTTTGCACCAAAAACTATTTTCAATTTTTCCATTTGAATCATTTGATTCCCTTCAAGTTTTTGAAACATAACTTGATTGTATTGCTTCTATATCTTGGGATGGATATTGTTTGGAAGGGTGTAGGCTTGTCCAAATAAGTTGAGATCATTTGCTGAAGCTGATTCACCTTCTCGGCTGAATTCTGGATGATTGAGTTGCTTGGTGTTCTTGGAATATTCTGCATCTTCTTCCATGGTTCTAGCTGAGTTTATTGAGTTGAAGAAAGTTCCTAAATAGCTGAGTGATTGTCCATCACCTCTACCTCGTCCTCTTTGTCCCATCATTTGACCACGAATGGCTTGCCGTGGTGGATCAACTGGAACATGGCTTGGACCCTCAAATTGGGTAGCCATATTTCTAACCATGGAGCCACTTCCTTCCATGGTTCCTGGTTGAGATGTTTGGTGGCGAGGGTTAGATCTTTTGGCCTCCAGTAGGTCTAACCTCTCTGTAATCCTTCTAAGCATTCCAAGTACATTCTCTTCCGTCATGGGATTCCTCATATCCTCCAAAGGTGGGGGAGTATTGGAATTCCTAAACGGTATGTCATCCATCTAAACCTGAAACAAAATCAAAATAAAACAAAGAAAAGGAAAACTAACACAAAGACTAAAGAAACTTTGTTACGTTAGTGTAAAGAGAATTTCAACTTGTGCTTGTCCTTTCTTACTCGTGTTTTGACACTCAAGGCTTTTACCTTCCCTCTTTTAAGTTCTTACAACCCTTACTAGCCTTTTACCTCTCTTTTCTTGTGCCTCTAATCCAATCATGGGCTAGAAGCCACCAAGATGAGCAACAACCTGGAGGTCTTCAACAGCTTGTGTAATCTTCAAGACGGAATTAGTATCACCAAAGTAAGAATGGATACCGAGCAAAGGACACACAACACACTTGGACAAACTCTAAGATTCAAGGAAAATATGAAACCAAATGTGATGTAAAGAGCTGAGACAAAGAATTGCTAAGAGGTTGCCTTGGGCAATCCTTAACCACACTTAGACTCAATGCCCTTAATCACACGTATGCAATGTCCACGATGCATAAAGGAAGAAGTGTTTGGAGTTGTTTTTTTTTGTCGTGGGTGTTGCAGGAAGTTTTGTGTTTTGATGGTGTAAGGATACCTTTTCAAGCAATTCAAATAGCCCCTTTTGATAACGGCTATTTTGTGCTCATTTTTTTGGCTGACACTCAACGCAACCAAAGGATTAATCAAGGAACACAACAACCTTCTTGCTCCAATTTTTTTTCTAAGCCAAATCTCATACAAAAGGATGTTTAAAGATGTTCTTGTGAAAGGAGACTCAATCTTTTGTAGTGTAAGGCTTGTATGGGTATGAATCACTTGTAGGCATCAATAAACACAACATACAATGCAAGTAAGATGCGCAAATCCAACCATGACTAAGAGCTTCAAATAGCAACAAGATTTAAAGTGAACAATAGTAGCTTTTAAGGCTAATAGAAACAATATAAGAGTGGCTAAAATAAAAGCTCTCTATGCAATGATCCTAATATCCAAGTATGTATTAAAGCAAGAATGGACATAAGACAAAATAACCCAAACGAAAATAATCCTAAACAACAACAAAGGTGCAACCTTTTGAATGTTTTAATATGTTTTAAAGATTGTCCTTGTCCTTTTATAGGATCCTTGTCAAGGTAACTCCAATATGTCACGGTCCTTTGTCAATATGTCCAAGGAGTTTCGGTATTTGGTCCTGTCCAATATGTCCAAAGTGTCCAATATGGTCCAGAGCGTGCAATATGTCCAATATGTCAAATAGGTCCAAAGTGTCCAATAAGTGCAATATGTCAAGGAAATTTTGGTCCTTTATCCAATATGTCAAGGTATTGGTATTATCAAGTCCAAAAAGACAAGTTGAGTATTTTTCTTTTAATAGCTAGGAAGAAGTTTTAAGGCTGATTTTTTTTGACATTATATGGCTGAAACAAAGAAGACGCAAAATATATGCAACATGAATCAAGAAGTAAGAATAGGTTAAGGAATCAAAATGATATGGCAGAATTTTTTTTCTAAACAAATTTTTGATGGCTTAAAGATAGAGACACAAAAGATACAAAATGAAGGATAGATTAAATGACAACCTTTGCTCTGATACCAAACTGATGCGTGGTTGTCACGCCTTGTATGGATCGTCTCCTCTAACACTTGGATCATTAACGATTATAGGCAAGAGTTCAACTCCCTCCTAGCCGTTGATCACCAAGATTTTGTTTGAGCCTTCCTCTTTCAAAAGTTATCCGTTTCCCAAGCAAGTTTTAACCCTCTTGGACGGCCACACCTCTGATGTTGGATATCCCCCACAAGGTTGCTCACTCCTTGATTGGATTCTAGCTTTGATCTTCAAAGAAACAAAGAAAGCACCCAACTTGCTCTTAAGAAAAATCAAAGGAAAACTCACAAGTGTTTGTGAAGAAAATGGCTATTTTTTCATAAGAATTCTTCTTCATCTATTTCTCCGTTCTTAGGGTCGTTTGGCATCCCTTTATATAGGTCAAGAAAACATAAAAATATAATATACAATGTTATAGAAAAAAGCTAGTCAAAAAGCTACATTAAAAAACAGCCTAAATTTGTGCAATCTGTCGGTTGCTTTTTGACCCTTCTATAAGCCGATTTTGGTCTTACTATCTTTAGAGAAATGTAGATCAGAATGTGAAGTTGAATTTGGGCTTTTGAATCATCTCATTTGGACTTGGGATGAGTTAGATATGGCCCTTTAAAATTTGGGTGTACAGAATATTTTCAGAATCAGCTCTTGAAAACGGGGCTGCATTGTGGCCTATTTTTCAATCCATTTCAGCTAGAATCAGGCCTTGACTCCTCTTAGAGAATTGTAGCCCAATGAAGTTACAAAAGTAAACATATTAATTTTCCTGAATTTTGGCCCACCCATTGAAGAGATAAGTCCAAATTACTGAAAGTGTGTCACAGAATTCTACAGAAACAATACTTGAACTTCAATGCTATTTTTGGCCATCATGCCGACATATTCTGGAAATGTGCAAAACGTAAAGATTTTAGATCTTTGTCTTCTCGTTCCAATTCAACTTGAATCACTCGATTTTCCCTTATGGTTGAAGAGATACGGCTGTTTGAAGAAAACTGGTCCTACCAGAAAATCTCATTTCGAGATATGCTTGTTTCTCTTCAACTCCTTTGCTCTTCAAGCAACTCCAACATCCTCATAAGACAAACTCAAAGATTGGGCTCAAGTAGGTGAACCCAATTTCCCTCTTTGTTCATAGGCTCGTCTCGCACATGTCTGAACAAGAATGCATCAACTTCTTGGTTCAAACTCTTTATCATACTTCTTGTCACTGGACCTCAACTTGCCTCACTTTTGTTGGCTCCTGGTACCTGTACCTCATCACCGCCCCCTACCTTATACACGTGGAAGAATATTGTATATTCTTCTTCCACTAACAATTAGTTATCTTATACAATTTGGAAAAATTAAGAGTGGACAAATTCTACCCACTTTCTCCCCACTAACTCTCAAAATTCTTCCAAAATACCCCCACTTCACCCCCTCACCCCACTTGACCGCCCGTCTCCTAACATGCAAGACAAGTTGTCTTTATTTCTCCCTTTCCATTCTTTTAACCTCTTACACACTCCATCTGGACCCAATTAGAATTCATGCAAGCCTTACCATCTTACCATTTTTCTTCCCCAAAGAAAACAATCATGATTGAAGATTCCCCACTACCTTGAAGATTTCGGCCATAAGAAAGGAAGAGGGGCAAGACATCCTATTTCCACTTCACTTCTTCATTCCACCAAAATTTCTCCAAGTTAAAAAAAATTCTCCTCTTTCTCTCTGCTTTCTCCCTCTCACTCAAGACAACAATTTTTCTCTCCCTATTCCCCTTCACAACTGGAACATCTTCAAGCTAGAGGAACTGAAAATTCTCCTAATTTCAAGAGAAGAACCAAGCTTCCAAAGTGTAAGAAACTGGAGGTAAAGATCAAACCATTATTCCTAAACACCTTTTTCTTCATCCATTCTTCCAAAAGATTTAAACTTCTACTCATTTAGGCACTTAGGCAGTGAGTTACACCAAGGAGGAGGAAGGAGTTCTCTAAGTTGGAAGAATAGAGAATCTTCAAGGATTTCAAGGTTAAGTCCTCTTAAGAATTAATCATAGCACTTCCTTAGTCTTCATATCTAAAAAATAACCATTTTTCTTCCATCTCGGATCCTTAGGCCGTCGGGTACCAAGGACAAGGAAAGGAGGAAATTTTATTCCCTTTTTAAGGTCTAAGTTCAATAACAAGGTAATTATTCTTCTTGGTTTCTTCATGTATGTTAAAAAATAAGTCACCTATGTTCATCTACAAATTTGGATCATGCATTCATACATTCAAATGACTTTTCTACTATGATCATGTAGAAAGTGTTCTTGCATGCTAAATATGTGAACACTTATGTGAAATTCTTGACTAGATGCTTAATTATCACCTTGACAATATTTAAAAGTGTCATGCATGTGTTATTTATGATATGTTAGGCCTCATATGTGTATGCATGTCATATGTGAGGGAAGATTAGGCATGCATGATCTTTTAATGAAAAAGTGTTGGTTGCATGATACACTTTCTTGAAAAAGTGTACTAAGGACCTCACTTTGCTTTATTTTCTTGTATGTTTTCATGATGATCATCACATGTGTTTCTCTATGATTTTTGGTGTGTATGCATGTGATGGTCATGATTTAGCATGATTGTGGAGCATCATAATTTGAGCTACAATACATGGCCATAAAAAATTGTTTATTTGATGATCATCATGTCATTTTAATGTGTTTTCATCCAAAGATGGGACTATTTCGGGCTCCATTATAAGGAATGATTCATCACCATCATTTTGATGTGTAATCTTGTTGACCATAGCCTAAGGATATGTATTCTCATGGGTTTCATCCTCATATGTAATTGCATGTTCTTTTCATCATGATCATCACCATGATCATGATTCTTATGATCATGACTGTGGTGAAATTATGATGCGTGCATGGCGCGTGATCCACTCTCCACCTCAAGCCTCCTTCTTCACAACGGTTTAGGCACAAAGTGTTAGGAAATCAACCGAGATCACTGCAAAAACGCGCAGCGGAAAACAAAACTTGATCTGTGATTTCCTACCAAGGATCCATGTTGTTCGTTTAATTCGACAAAAGAAATCAAAAAGTACCTCCGTAGATTCAAAATCTGCAGATGAAAAAGGTGCAAAAATACGATCATCCTCTGTCGGTATCCACACGAACGCTTCCGCCCGGAGTGCTAGCTCTTCAAACGGCGCGGCTGAAGAATTCGATTTTCACAAAAACGATTCTTGCCCTTTCGTTTTCTACTGGTTGTGTGGTGTCCGAGATACACCATGCTCCGTACATATATATAGATATCAAAATCCGATTCCTGATCGGATTTGTTAATGCTATCAAAATCCGTACCAGATACGGATTCTGTTAGGATTAGATAAAACCAATCAAAATCCATATCAAATATGGATTCTCTGTTATTATCCGATGATATAAATATATACACAAAAAAAACGAAATTAATAATAATAATAATTAATATCCAATATTAATATTATTAATATTAAAAACGATAATAATAATAATAATTAATATCCAATATTAATATTATTAAAATTATTAATCTCAGCCATACGCATTCTTGTGTGTGACCCGACAGGCCCATATTAATTGGCAGTTGATTAAATCGCTATTAAACCAACAAGTCGTAATTGGCCTCTAGCAAGGCATTACGACTACCCAATTAATACGAGTAAAGTCCAACTAGCCTAATAATAGTACATGCATTAATCCCTTTGTCATACGATATCTAGTTTGAACATAAGTCATGGTCAGCGTCATACTTATATTGTTCAAACATATGATTACTCGATCTCTATGTAGACTGATAAAACAAATGATATTGATCACACTATCAAATCATTTGAGCACGGCCATGCATTTCACAGTCTCACTAATCGAGGGGCCCAAAGATATCACTCTCAAAAGAGAGGGACAAATTCTATCTTGATTGTTCAATATCCTCTACATAATTTCTATCACATTCAATCATGACCTTTATTATTATACAGTTACGAATAACGTTTGATCATGTCAAAATATAATAGTCCTTATGTTGGAAACTATGACAATCTTAAGTCAAAGGATTAAAACATGACTATCATGAGATTTACTTATGACCCTAATCCATGTAGTAATCTCATGATGGGTCTATCCAATACACTGTTCTCTAACAAGTATCTATGAGATTGATTCGTATCATCATACACATAATCATCTCATGATTATCAAATCAATACTCATACTGATTATAAATTATTTTATCTCTATAACAATAATGAATCAGGGACATATATCAAAATTGTGTAACATACTAACCAACAATAATGATAATAAAACCTTTTTTATTAATAATAAATGCATAACATAAATATCCAAATCATGGCCTAGGGCACATACACTAACACAAAGGAGTTGGACTCCCCCTTGCTTCCCTTGCGTTAGAATCAGCCTAGTGAGCTTTCCTTTGTAATGGAATAGCCGTTGCTTAGGCAAGTTGATTCAACCCTCCTAGACGATATTCTTTGGCAATGGTAATCACCCTCACATAGCTCAATCTTTGAGAGATCTTAACCTTGATTTTTAGTGCAAAACCAAGAAAACAAAGGCAGCTTCTCAAGAGAAAAGCGAGAAAACGTTTTTTTCATACCAAGAGAAAGTTGAATTTTGTCCAACCAGTTTTACAAGCTTAAATAAGACTAAACCTGATTCTAACACATATCCAAGTCAAAGGGTGCAATAAAAAAATCAATTCTGGTCTCATGACCTGACTAAAACATTTCAAACTTTAAGGGAGGTTAAAGAATTCAAATTCCAAGAGTTACACAAAAAGGTTGGATTTTAGGTAGAAATGACGCCCTCGGCTTACTGAGTTTCTTTCCATAGATGCAAGTCGAATTTGAAGAAGTATCCTTCGTAAAAAATTCAGTTCACGTCCTGAACTTGACTTTTGGATTTTGAATGATCCAATTTGGAGTTTGCGTGACTGAGTTATGCGCCCACAAAGTTAAAGCAATTTTTAGGTGGCTGGATTTTAGGCAGAAATGGCGCCCTCGATTGACTGGCCTTTTTCCCGTGGATGAAAGTCGAATTTGAAGACAAATCCTTCTTGAGAAATTTAGTTCACGTCATGAACTTGACTTCTGGCTTGAATGACCCAATTTGGAGTTTGCATGACTGAGTTATGCGTCCAGAAAGCAATTTTCAGCTCTTTTCAGCGTACTTGGTCTAAAACTCTTTAAGCCATCTTCCCATGCCATGCACGTCCTTTGGACACCAAAATGAACCCTACAAAGCCAACAAAAGACAACAATGAGCAAGCTAGAATTGTACGAAAGCAATGACATGCAACTAATTAAAACACACAAAATGCAATGCATGAAGTGCAATCTAATTTTTCATTTCTAATGGAGTCAAGGACACACTCTTTCTTGACTTTGAAATATGATGGAATAAAGCAAAATGACTCACTAAATTGGTTGCACTTCTTAAATTGTGAAGTAGCAGTTGATCGGCGTAGCTTGACGCAATTTTTATTATGGGTCATCGGAAAACAATTTCTGTGTGTTTCATACCCATGGGTATGGTTGCATACATCCGATCCCCCATACCTCATCATAGACGGGAGCCTCTTAGGCAATGGGGTAATGTTGTTGTTGTAGTTGAAGTGGAATCTAACTAAACATACCTATAACGTCTTGTACAGGTGTATGCATCAATCCCTCCTTCCTAGAAAAGATTCGTCCTCGATCTTAGCATGTATGCAGTGAAGGGAAAAGAACACAACAATCCAACAACTATGCAAGACAGACCTAAACAATTTAGAGACAATATTCATGGAAATTTTCATCCTAAGATGTTTAGGGTGGATATATAACTCAAGAATGAAGCATACATCAAACAACACATATAAAAACATGTTAACAAGAATGCTTCACAAACAACATCTTTTCCTAATGTGTCTTAGATTCATAAACAAGGACAACTCAAATTCCACATTCATGTAGCTAGGACTATCATAAGTATGCAATGTACTCATGCAACAACTTGGAGCATGGTTTTCATGTATGGACAACATACTTTCAACACTAAACGTATTAGGTACAAGAGTTAAAGTATGTAAAACATTAAGAACAAGCATCGTACCTTGCACATTCCTTAGCATTTGCAAATCAGATTCTTCGCCCTTGATTTCAAACTCACTTTCATGGGGTTTAAGTGAAATTTCAGCATGTTTATCATCATCTTTAGGAAACTTAAGCTCAATAAACTCATGGGTAATTTCAGTATCATGTTCACGAAGGAACAAAGGATTACCAAACACAACTTTATTTGAACGCAAGTGGAAGCTTCAATTAATGTAAGATCACTTTCATGCATTTCAAACAAGGGATTACTATAATCTTTCCATTCATGTTCTTTCAAGTTTTATTGCTCAATTGTATCATCACTTTCACTAGTTATATCACTTAAAACATCATGTAAATAATCATCTAAGTCATGCAAAACAGTAGCTAAATCATCTCTCAGATCATCATGCAAGACTTTTTGAGTAAGCTCATTCGATTCATGACTAGGTTCATGTACAATTTCAGCTTGTATGCAAGTAACATGGATTGGAATACTAATCGTTTTATCCAAGAATCCACAACGAGATTGCATTCTACTCACGTGTTACACATCTCTTTAAAATTCAATTTAGATTCTAAAGACAATCATTTCTCATACATGGCACTAAGAGATGGAAAGTATTCACTTGTCATGCAATCAGCAATATCCTTGTTTAAACCAGCATAGAACCTAATCATTCTTAATTTGTCACATTCCTTAGTGAAAGCAAAGAGTTCTTAGTTGTAAGACGTGCTTTAAATGTTCAAGCCAAAACAGAAGAACAAGACTTACAAAGAGAAAACATTTTTCACATCCATTGCATGGTTAGAGGCAAGGTGTGTACTCATCATTGATTCTGGTTCATGTACGAATGTTGCAAGCATTGAAATTGTTAGAAACTTGACTTACCCCTCCTTAATCAACCACCCACATCCTTATAGACTTACCTGGCTTAATGATTGTGGAGAAGTTAAGGTTAATAAACAAGTCTTGATTCCTTTGTCAATTGGTGGGTATTCTGATGAAATCTTATGTGATGTAGCACCTATGCATTCAAGTCATATCTTGTAAGGTAGGCCATGGCAATTTGATAACAAAGTGACATATGATGGCTACTTAAATAGGTATCCCTTTAGGCACCACAACACACTGTTTAAGCTACATGCGTTACCCTCACAAAAGGTGTTTGATGATCAGAAGAGAATGGTCAAAAGTCAAAATGATCCAAAAGAAAAGGAATTGGAAAGGATCTTCCTTAAAAACATTCGTTTTCACAAAACCGAATCAAAGGGTAAAGAAATTGTCACTTCTGAGGAAAATAAAGATAAGAAGAAGAATGCTTTCTTTGCATCACAAAGTGAGGTGTTCCACTCAATCAATTCCCACAAAACTGTTTACATCCTACTTTACAAAGAAACCTTATTTTCCTTATCTGATTTGCCTTCTTCTTTACCCAATGAAGTCACATCCTTACTGCAAGAGTTTTCAAATTTGTTACCAGAAGGAGATCCCAAAGGTTTACCACCTCTAAGAGGCATTGAGCATCAATAGATTTCATTCCAGGAGCTGTCCTACCCAACAGGCCTGCTTATAGAGCCAATCCAGAGGAAACTAAGGAGATCCAAAGGCAAGTTGAAGAACTCTTAGAGCAACGTAAGGTGAGCGAAAGTATGAGCCCTTGTGCCGTACCTGTGATAGTTGTCCCTAAGAAAGATGGAACTTGGAGGATGTGTACAGATTGTAGAGCAATCAATAAGATTACTGTGAAGTATAGATACCCTATTCCTTGGTTGGATGATATGCTGGATATGTTACATGGGTCTAGATACTTTACCAAAGTAGATCTTAAACAAGGATACTTCCAAGTGAGAATTAGAGAAGGAGATGAATGGAAAACGGCCTTCAAGACTAAGTTTGGATTTTATGAGTGGTTAGTCATGCCCTTTGGCCTAACTAACGCCCCTAGTACCTTTATGAGGTCGATGAATGAGGTCTTGAGGAGGTTCATTGGAAAATTTGTGGTAGTATACTTTGATGACATCCTTATCTACTCCAAATCCGTCAGTGAACACCTTATCCATTTGAGAGTTGTGTTTGAAACTTTGCAAAAAGAACAACTATATGCCAATTTTAAGAAATGTTCATTCTGCTTAGAGAAAGTCTTGTTCCTAGGTTTTGTGATCAGTGCTGAAGGTATTGAGATGGACCAAGAGAAGGTCAAGTCCATCACTGAGTGGCCAACACCTAAGTCTGCAGGAGACATTAGCAGTTTTCATGGACTAGCAAGCTTTTACAGACGTTTTGTCAAAGATTTCTCTACCATTGCTGCACCCTTAAATGAGCTGGTTAAGAAGGATGTAAGTTTTCAATGGGGAATCTCACAACAACAAGCCTTTGATGAACTTAAGAAACGTCTAACCTCAGGACCTATCCTAAGTTTCCCGAACTTTGAAGACACATTTGAAGTTGAGTGTGATGCCAACGGGGTTGGCATTGGAGCTGTATTAAATCAAGGTAAGAAACCAATAGCTTATTTCAGTGAGAAGTTAAAAAGAGCAGCCTTGAACTATTCAACCTATGACAAGGAACTTTTTGCCTTAGTCAGATCTTTACAAACTTGGCAACATTACTTACAGCCTAAGGAGTTTGTGATCCACACTGATCATGAAAGCCTTAAGTACCTTAAGGGCCAAGGTAAACTAAATAAAAGGCATGCAAAGTGGGTTGAATACATTGAACAATTTCCATATGTAATCAAGTATAAGCAAGGAAAAGACAACAATGTTGCTGATGCTCTATCTCGTCGATATACTTTGATTACTACATTGACTTGTAGCACGTTTGGTTTTATAACTATCAAAGACTTGTATGTCTCTGATCATGACTATAGTTCCATTTATGAGGCATGTCTTGATTCCTCTTTTGGTAAGTTTTATCTGCATGAAAGATTCTTGTTTAAGGAACATAAGTTATGCATACCAATGAGATCAATGAGGGAACTTCTGATCAAGGAAGCTCATTGAGGCGGCTTGACGGGTCATTTTGGCTCATTCAAGACGTTAGAGATGCTTAAGGAGCATTTCTTCTGGCCACACATGCGTGTGCATGTTGAAATGGTATGTGCTAGTTGTATTACATGCAAGCAAGCTAAATCTAGAACACAACCTTAGGGATTGTACACTCCTTTACCTGTTCCAAATTCACCTTGGACTGATATTTCAATGGACTTTGTGTTAGGATTGCCTAGGTCCAAAACGGGTAAGGATAGCATCTTTGTTGTTGTTGATAGATTTTCTAAGATGGCACATTTTATTGTATGCAAGAAGGTAGATGATGCCACACATGTTTCTGACCTATTCTTTAAGGAAATTGTAAGATTGTATGGCATGCCCCGTGCCATTGTAAGCGATAGAGATACAAAGTTTCTAAGCCACTTCTAGCGTGTTCTGTGGAGTAGACTCGGTACTAAACTTCTTTTCTCAACAACTGCTCACCCACAAACTGATGGACAAACAAAAGTAGTCAATAGAACTTTGTCGCAATTGTTGCGTGTCATAATTCAAAAGAACTTAAAGAATTGGGAAGATTGTTTAGCTTTCATCGAGTTTGCATACAATAGAAATGTTCACAGTGGTACTTTGCATTCTCCTTTTGAAGTTTTTTTGGCTTTAACCCTTTATCTCCACTTGACTTAGTCCCTATTCCTATTCATGAACTTGTTAGTCTTGATGGAGAATGTAAAGCTAAAATGGTCAAAGATTTACATAAAATGGCTAAGTCACAACTTGAAGGTAAAAACAAAGTGTATGCCAAAAGAGCTAACAAGAACAGTAAGGCTGTTATTTTTGAACCGGAGATCTAGTTTGGTTACACTTGAGGAAGGAAAGATTTCCTAAGGAAAGGGAATCAAAAAATTGATGCCAAGAGGCGATGGACCGTTCAAAGTTGTCCAAAGACTTGGAGATAACGCATACGTCCTTGACATCCCTGAAGAAAGGTATGGTTCTGTCTCTAAAACTTTTAATGTTGCTGACCTTACTCCATTTAGTGTTGATCCAGATTCGAGGTCGAATCCTTTTCAAGACGGGGGAATGATGAGCCCCAGCCAAGCCAAGAAGAACTAACCACAGTGGGAGATACACCAATGCAAGACAAAGGTCCTATAACAAGGAGCATGGCTAAGAAATTGATGCATGAAGTGGGAACCTTTCTTTACAAGCATGTGAGGATGAACAAAGTCAAGATAGTCTTCATTGGGTCCATTTGCTACAAGCTTTAATTTAGTTTTGAACCATGTTGTAATATATTAGATAATCTTGTGTTTATTGTTCATATTGTTGAGTGCTTAGCTTTCTTTCCTTCATAAGTTTTTGTAAACTAATCTAGACATGTCCTAGTATGTTGTATATGTTTTTTGGTGTATGTTTGAACTGATTTAAGGTCAATGGAAGCAATAATGAAGCCATGACTTAAAGCAAACACAAAGATGAAATAGATGGACATGACCAAGATGGAGCAGTGTCCATAATTCAGCCATATCTCATCAACCACAGCTTGGATTCCCTTGATTCTAGTTGAAGCTGAAACATAAGACATTAATCTAAAACTTTCGTGTTTTACACTTTCTCAGATTCCATCATTATCAAGCTCAAAAAATGCCATGAAATTGAAGTTGTTGGGTCCGCGTCGAAGGCGACCACCTGGAAGTAGCTGAAATTTCAACTAATCATATCTCCTTAGTCCGAGCTCCAAATCGGGTGATTCAAAAGCCCAAATTCAAGTTTAGCTCGTGTACTACAAAATTTAAGAAGGTCTCAGGAGCACATTCGGTTTCTAGAAGTGTCTAATGGTCAGTCCACCTAAAGGAGTGATTTCAGCCAGAAATTCAGGATTTTTGTCTACCTTTTGAAGACCATGCTTTTTGACCATTTTACCTTGCCTAAAAACGTGGGAAACAAAGGTCTCATGACCAGGGCACTTGTCTATCATTGTATTCTTGCATTAGACTAGTTGTTCTTCTATTTAAAGGATGAAAAACTTATTGTACAAACAGAATTTGAAAACAGATTTTTCATGTTAAGCTTTCATGCTTTGTTCTTGTTTTTCCTTTGAATCTATGTTAGATTCCTTTCAAGAACTGAACAATCTTGATTGTATACTCAATATACTTGGGAGGGATATCACCTAAGAGGGTTAATCCTTGCTTAGGATGAGTTGAAATCACTTGTGAGTTGTTCAAACATATATACGGCTAAACAGTGAGCAAGGTGAGCTTGAAGCTTGTTGTGCAATCATCTAAATCTGATTGTGGAGCTGTATTTGAGTTAAAGGAAAGTCCTTCTTCGTATTCAAGTCGTGCATAAGAGGAACAAGAACCTCCCAGTGTTTAATTTTAGGGTACTTTGTTAGAATTGAGCAATCTAAGTTGAAGGTATTATCTCGAATACCCGATCAAAAATAAATTTTCAAAATGTATGATTTGATTTGGAAAAGAAAAGATACATGTTCAAATTGTTTCAAATTGTTTAATTGCGATTATCATGTTTCAAATATTTTAAAAAGATTTTAACCTTATATTTTGCAAACAAGTGTCATTTATGCAGGTACATATAGAGTCGGAGGTCTCACTGCAAGCAAACTCTCTATCCATTGGGATAGAGGTATTGTTTGTATTGGGATATACTGGGTATGATTGATTGATTGATTTTGCAAACAAGTATATACTCCTATAGTTTGATGTTACAAAAATAGAATGGATATTTTGTAACTAAATAAGACTGTATTCCAAATTATAGCCACTTAAACTATGATTTTAGAAAAAGCCCGTGCTTACATTTGGTTTACTAGGTTGTCAATAATATTAGTGACATATACTAAGGAAAGGATTTAGTAGAGCTACACTAAGCGGATGATTACGACTCCACTCACAAGTTTCGAGGACTAAACTTTTTATAAGGGTGAAGAATGTTACGTCCCGCACCGCCAAGCCTTTAGGAAAAGAAAACAAAGGAAATTATGGTGATTTAGTTAGAATGTACCGAATAGAGTCGATTAAATCATTGTACTGCGCTAAGCGGCATAGACAAGAAAAATTTTAGTACACAATAAATTAAATAAGTAAATTCTAGATGACAAAATAACTTAGGATATACAATTAGGACACAACTGATTTCTACACTTAAATAAAAGAAAAGGGGAATTAGGACATAGGAAAAATAATGTAGCCAAATTTTGTCCTGTCTAACCACTCATACTCCCACTTCACCTGCCCTCACCCACTTGACCACCCACCCCACAAACAAGACAAGAATTGTCTTCCATTTTACTCCACCATCTTATTCTTTTCTTCCACATAATTTCCCTCCACCACTCACCATTCATGCATTCTTACAATATCCACTTTCCTTCCAACATTCAAAAAAAACCCTTTCTTATTCTTACCATCAAGCAGCTTGTAATAAAGGCAAAAAAATTTCTTACAAGCTCATTTCTCCATCCACTAATCTCTCATGCATGTCTTACACCCTTACATCTCCCTCTTCCTAACCCCAAACGTCATGATTAATATTTTTCTCCTCATTACTCAAATTTTGGCTATCACCCAAAGAAAAAGGCAAGACAATTTTATTTCTTCATCTCACTCCTCATTTCATCAAGTCCTCTACAAGATAATACTCCTCATTCTCTCCAACCTCATTCTCTCACTTAAAACAATGTTTTCTCTCCCTCACAAACCCTCAAAACTGTGTCTTAGACGAGGAAAGAAGAAGAAAAATTCTTCATCTTTATGTGAAGTAGAAGACTTTCAAGCGTAGGAATTTCTAAGGTAAAAACCTACACCACCTATCCTAGTTATATTCTCTTCTATTTCTCATCTAAGTGGCTTCATCTTTTCTTCATTTTACCCTCTATACCTTGGGTTCCAAGAGGAAGGAAGGAGGAGTTCTTAAGTTGAAAGAAGAGGTAAGAACCTTCTAAGGTGAGATTTTTCTTAAGATTGACATAGAAATTTTGAGCATTCATCCTCCAAAATAACCCATTTTTTCTCCTCTTTGGCCTTTAAGCCCCTAGCGATGCTCGACTTCTCCCAGTACGGATTTAGCTAAGTCAGCCTAACTTGAAAAACAAAGACAAGTATGAGACAAGTGTAGCGGAAGACTTTATGAGTATTTGAAGCTTTGGAAGTGTATTGCTTGAAAGCTTGATTGATTGCTTTTCGACTAGGACTTTTTGTTCCGTTGTAATACGGAACAGCTTTTTGTCTATGGCCCGCAAGAGGCGCTCGTCCGGGTGGCCGGTCCAACAATCTGATGGGCCAGCAGCCTCCGCTCGCTGATGTGTACTAAGGTTAGAGGAGAAGAAGAAAATTTTTCATCTTAAAGTCTAAAGTCCAAGGAAAAAGCAAGTATTCTTCTTGGTTTCTTCATGCATGTTGAAAAATCATTATCTATGTTCATTTATAAACTTGGATCATGCATGCATATGTTCAAATAATTTTTCCACTATGAACATGTAAAAAGTGTTGGTTGCATGTTACACTTTCTTGAAAAAGGGTACTAAGAACCACACTTTGCTTCATTTTCTTGTATGTTTTTGGGATGATCATCACATACGTGTTTATTCATGATTTTTAGTATTTATGCATGTTGATGGTCATAATTTAGCATGATTGTGGTGCGTAATAATTTATGCTATATTGTTTGGCCACAAAAGATTGTTTTTTTGATGATCATCATGTCATTTTCATTCCAAACCATCCTTATGTGGGCTGTTTTGGGGCGTCACTTTAAGCATGTTTCATCACCATCTTTTTGATGTGTATTCTTGATGATCATGGACTAAGGATGTGTATTTTCATGGTTTCCATCCTCATATGTATTTGAATGTTAAGTTGATTATGATCATCATCATGATCATGTCTCTTAATATTCATTCCTATGATGAAAATTAACATGCATGTGTTCAAAAGTGTTGGAGTCAAAAACATAATCGATGACTATGAAGAAAATGCATAAGACAAGCATGTTATGTGTCATATGTCACTGCATCCAAGGTATATGTTTATGTGCATGACATGTTAAAAGTGCTAAGTGGTACAATCACTATACATTTACATAATGATGTTTAAAGTGAAGAAACATGTGTCGTATGGCCAATATGTATTTTGTCCAAGTGGGGTATCCAAGTACCAATAAAGTTGTTTTTGTATTTACAATATTATATGTATCTAAAAGTATGTGTATGGCATATTAATTAAATTGTTAAATGAATGATATGTTAAATATGTAAATTAAGAAAATGGTAGTATGTAACATGACTGAAAATGGGCTGTTTTGGAAGGCCATAAAATAAAATGAGAATTGGACAAATTGAGATAAAGATTTTAGTGGTTTAAGCCCAAAAAGTGGGCTGTTTTTGGGTCATTAAACCGAGAGTTTGAGAAAAAGGCAAAATCGGTATTTCACTTAAGATTATGATATAATACACGAGCTAAATGGTAGACTTAAGTGCTGAAATTATTAGATGGTCAAATGAGCCCAAAACCAAGCAAACATGCATGCATAAACGAATCAAAGTTTTGAAACGAAAAGATTTTCTCATGCGACATATTTTGAGAGAAATGTTTCTATCATGCGATACGTATTAAAAGGATTTTTAAACAAACCATACCACGAGACGATTGATTCCAATGACACAGTTATGTTATATGATGATATGATTCACAGTATATGTTATATGATAATATGTTATGATTGAAGGTCATCCTGACATCAGGTGTAGGGTGGAGGATGTCAGGGGCATAGAATATGTTACAGTTACCCCATGCGCCGTATGAACTAGAACCTAGGAGAGGTTGGTGTCGTGGGCATATGTATGTTTCCCTACCGTATTTGGCAGAGTGTAACACTTTCTAGAACAAAGGATCTCCGCCTTATAGATGTTACAGTTATTTCCATATACGTAGGATGTAACACCATGTTTGGAACATTAGATTCATATTGGCTTATGCGACCACATGGGAAATCAATCAATCTGTAATGTGTTATCGTTCGTACATGAAAAGTGCTATGGCCAAGTTTTGAAACAGTTTTGATATGAAGATTACAAAAAGGTTACATTTTGAAAGGTTTCTGAAAATGAATCATGTTACATCTTCGTTCTAGCATATGTATGTTCCCAAGTTACCCTATTGGATCCATCCTTAGAACTATGTTACCTAATTAAAAGTCTTTTTTGACATGATGGGACTTGGTATAAAACATGGAGTATAAGAAGGTTGAACAAGTAATGAAGGAGATAAAATGGTAAATTATATAAGTTCATTTGTGACTCTATTTCTGTACTTTATACATTTATACGATGTTTATGTTTCTTACCTTATCTATCACCGCATTTGTAAACGAAGATTTTCTTTTCTTTTCTTGTACGATATTTATTTTATCATCTCGTCTCCCATGCATGATCCATATGACGTACCCAGGCAGACATACTTGCTGGACGATTCGTTATCACTCATTCCCTATGTTTACCATCTTGCATGGCCCCACAAGTAGGATTTGGATTTGGTCGACGATGAGTCGAGGGTAGGATCACCGGTGAGGAGTTAGTGGACCTAGCTATTGTAGTTTGTACTTATGTTTATTCTAGACTTGTATCACGATCTTTTGTACTGATGATACTCTGATGTACTTGGTTTTAGTTATGACATATGTTGCATGTCGATTATGTTTTGTCGATTTTATGATGCTTCCACTATTTCGATACATGTTTATATCAACGTGCATATAGATGTTACAATTCCTTTTACTTCTCGTGGTAAAGTACGGCAGGTGCACCGTGCCGAGACCCTAGTCCAGACAGTACGCTACACAAAAGGTCTTTTTTACAAAGGAGTAGCTAATCTATTTATAAGCCTAATCTACATTAAATTATTACATAATGACCTAACTATTAACAAATAAGAACAATGTCCAAAAGTAGAAGCAAAAATGAGTGTTCAAGGAAGGGAATATTCAGGTGGTTCTTGGCTGATTTTGTGCAGCCAAGAAGGGTTTTTTTGCAAGTTGGTTTGAGCTTTTCCTTAAGATTGGGCCACCCAAATATCTCCCTTAAGAAATCTTCTAATGATCCTTGTAAGCAGCTTAGGGTCCTTGCCTTTGTATGGGTGAATTTGAGGCTGATTTAGACAAGTAGTGCAAGTTGTCTATATTATTTTCTAGAAGGTGCTACAGCTGCTTGATTGGCTTAATGACCATTGCAATCAACCTAGGAGGTGACTACACATCGTGATGCACCAGTTGTGCTAAAAACGTCCAAGTGGTTGCAAGAGAAGTTTGAGATGGCAAGCTGGTGCTTCAGCAACTTGGTAGTTTTTTTGTTCCAAACTGTATTGCGTTCGTCGAGGACCTTCCACTCTGATTCAGCCAATCATATTGATGCACTACCATGAGGCATCATCATTATACATGTCACAATATATTGTTAGGTCTTTAGGGCATATAGAACTTGTATAAGGTTTCAGGAGTTGTCTTACTTTCATTTATACAAGTCTATGTCTAATTGAGTCTAGCATATTTAGGAAATGTTGCACAGGTTTGTTTGGTGCTTGTATAAGCTCATTATAGATCAAGGAAGCATGATTGAAGTCGAGACAAAGTTCAGGTATAAAGCAGGTTTGGCAAGTAAGCAGCTTGATACATTGTTGGTATTTCAGCCATATCTCATCAAGCACAACTTCGATTCATTTGATTTTATTGGAGGTGAAAGATAAGATCTTAAGCTACAACTTTCATGCTATACACTTTTCCAGGAGAGGGCTTTATCAAGATCAAACATCGATCAACAAGCAGGCATGTGATGCACCTGCTTCCAAAGGTCCCCATCCACAAGCATCTCAAAATTAAACCGTCATATCTCCCTCTTCCCAGCTCCAAATGACATCATTATGTTCCAAAACTCAACTTCAGGAAGAGCTCTACAACTCTCAGGAGCACTTCAAAGGCTGATTCG
>AP025075.1:29019412-29036066 GCA_036186865.1 Eustoma russellianum | reverse complement strand
AGTGGAAGACGCTCATATAATCGAAAACACTTTAGGCGTCAAAAACTGCATAGTTTTGCTACTTGATCTTTCCAGCCTTGCGTCAAAAACTGTATAGTTTTGCTACTTGATCTTTCCACCCTTGTTTCAAGTTGTAAAACTTAGACAAATTTATATCCAAAAACCGAGAAGTTTTCTCTCAAACTTGTTTCAAGTTTTTCATTGAATCTTTGCAGTTCCCTTCAAGAAACTGAATCTATTCTTGATTGTATACTTCATATACTTGGGATAAATATCATTTGGGAGGGTTAAATCTTGCCTAAATGAGTTGAAATCACTTGTGAAGTTGATTCAACACCTATTCGGTTAAAGCAGAATGCGTTTGGTGCTTGGTGAACCTTAAATCGTTTTGCATCTCTTCTAATCTGTTCTAAGTTGAGATGGGAGTTAAAGGAAGGTCCTTCTTCTTGCTCATCCATGTGTCACTTCTCCTTATGAAAGTTGTATATAATTAAAAGAGCTTCACTTACAACAAGATGATAGTAAAGACTTTGCTAGCATTCTAGCTTTGGACTGAATATAAGTGGACCTGAAAATAACAACTAAACAAAGATCCTAAGTCAAGAAAGTGTAAACACATAAGGAATTTGAAATCCAACCAAATAAGTCCTCCTTTACCTTTCCTTTCTTCAACTTATACCAAACAAGTTCAGATTGTACAAGTTATATGATGCAAAGATGGAATCAAAGAAAATAGATTTTTGTTTTATTTTTGAGTTTATGACACAAATAAGAAACAAGAGAAGACTCTTTTATAAGCTAGGAAATAAAAGATAACACTTGTTTTGGATTTTTGTAGTTGAAACAAAGATGAACGACATGTGGCAACTCTCAGCCTCTACAACAAGAATTAAAACACAAACAGGTTTTTGGTGATTTTCTAATTTAGGGAATGAAGAAAACTAAATATAAGACACAACAATGATATTCAACTCCTTAAGGGTTGATACGGGACTTCGTATGGGCAGGATCTTTCTTTAACTCTCAAGGATCTCCTTCTTTAAGATGGTTTAGGCACAGAGAGCTTACAGCTCCCTTTGCTTCCTTTTTGATGAAGAATCACCTGTTTTGAACAAACTCGTCTAAAAGGTTCAACACATATTCAATAGCTCCAACCTGGTTGTTCAAGCCTTGATTGAGTCTAGCCTTGATTCTAAGAAGAAATCAAGAAAACAACGAAGGTTTCTCAAAGAAACTTATTTTAAACTTTGATATCAAAGTGCTGAGATTTTACAGAGGGTTTGAGACCTATTTATAGCCTAAACTACACATTAAAATAGAGTTTCTAACCTAACTATTAGCCAATGAAAACATGGCTCAAAAGTAGAAGAAAACTATGCTTGCAAGCAAAAGAAACATTCAGCTTTTTTTCTCGGCAGAATTGTGCAGTGCTTTCTGCAACTTCGTTTGAGGTCTTGTTTCTGAATGGACCAAAAAAGTGTGTTCATTGTAGTTGCAGGTAATTAAAAAAACTCCAATTTGGCTTTCGAATAATCTGATTTGGAGCTGGGATGAAGGAGATATGACGCGTTGACTTTTCAGCTCCTTCCAAGTGTGGACCTTTGAAGCAAGCTGTTGATTTAGCAGCTTCAACTTCATGGCATTTGTTTGAGCTTGATAATGAACGAATCTGAGAAGGTGCAAAACACCAAAGTTGTAGCTTAATCTCTTAGCTTGAAGCTCCAACTTAAACCAAATAATCCAAGCATGGGCGAAATACGAGCACTGCGCCAGCCTGGTCCTGTCCATCTATTTCAGCTTTGTGTTTGCTTCTTGCTATGGCTTCATTCTTCCTTCAAGTGACCTATAATAACCTTGCACAAACAATAACAAGACATATACAAGATATGTAGCATGCCTTAGGCTTGTCTAAAACATAGTTAAGTACAACCATTACAAGATACACCCTTAAACATTTCAAAACGTTACAAACAATGCAAATAACATGTAACCACGGTGGGGTAGGACTTGTACACTTCTCTGGATCTCATCATTCTCTCTCTCTCTCTCTCGAAAAAAATATTCGTCCATGAATCAATTTTTGAATACAAGAGAGGGAACATTCCACCGCATGTCATGTTAGTCACAAACTTACAAAGATGTGAAATGCGTCTTCCTTACAAGTTTAGGATGCATCATTAGTTTAATAAAAACATGATCATTGTAGTGGCATCTCGTACACGTAAAAACACATCATTCAGCGTCTTTAGATCCAAAATAAGGTAGATATATTTAATGCACAAGATTAGAGCATTTTCATAATGTAAGCATAAGACATCTAGCTTACCATTCATGCAACATTCAAACCTTAAAGTTTTGAACCCTAGCACAACCTCCAGGGTCATACACATAAGTGATCCAAAGGTAGGTAATTATTAAATAGATCACAATCACAACATCATCACACGTTAAATAAGTATAAAAAGGAGAATAACATGATGTAAAGATGTTTTCTTCAAAGGTTTGTTGTTCATGAAGTCATGAATGAATCTCTTGGGCTGTTTTTCTTTTCTACTTTGCATGTGTGTGTATATGTCAAACATGTCATAGAAATGATAGTATCACACAAGAAGTGTTGGCCAATGTAAAAAATCACTTCGAATTTCATGTATTGATATGTAAAGCTTCCTCATTCTCAATAAAAATCTGATTATCATTTTCAAGTGCATCTTATTCCACATTCAAATCAGGTTCACTAAGACTTCACATGATGGTACAGATTGTAAGCCAAGAACTTCAATAAGATAATTAAGTGAATCATCAAGCAATACATTCAATTCATCATCAATTTCAAGTTCCTTATCCTCACACATTTCTTGCACACAAGCATGGTTATCATTTAATTTCCTTTGTGTGTGTGTAGGTGTTTCAGAATTAGCAACAAGAATATGTTTATCACGCAATTCTTTAGCAACAAGGGTTGTCTCTTTAAGACTTGTTCTCTCTTTCAATGCAAGCTAAGAATTGTTTCTCAAGTTCTCTTATCTTGAAGCACTTTGTTAGGAGGAAGGTATGAAACTTGAATAACTTGTTGTTGTACTTGAACGAATGCATGTTCAGATGACCATCATATGTAATTCTTCAATCATATTGCTATGGTCGACCTAAAATAATATGACTTGTATACATAGTCACAACATCACACAAAACAACATCCTTGTAACCTCCAACGGACAATGAAACTAAAACACATTTAGAAACATGCAACTCACCATCATCATTTAACCAAGAGAGTTTATATGGTTGTGGGTGGTTAATCAATGGTAAACTTAGCTTCCTTACTAGTTCAGTGCTAGCAAGATTAGTGCATGATCCAAAATCAATCATCAAGCTACAACTCTTATCTTTTATCATGCAATGAATGTCAAAGACATTATCTTTATGTTCAACATGATCCACATATTCAGGGGTTGTGTTAAGGATTCTTCTAACCACTAAGTACTCTTTAGATGCAAGATCATCATCCTCACTAACAATTTCCTCACATTCTTCATTTTCAGGGTCTTGTTATTATTATTTTATTCCTCATCTTCATCAATGATACACACATGTAATTCTTCAATGAACATAACTCGTTTAAGGCTAGGACATTGTCGTGCCATGTGGCCTTTTCCTTGGCATCAAAAACATTGGATATCTCTATTCTTAATAGTTGGATTAGAAGCATTACCTTCTAGATCCTTTGCTTACTTTTGGCCACGGCTGGTTGTGCTTGTCGTGGACGGCTGGTTCTGCATAGTACCTGATGAGCCAAACGAAGGCTAGATAAACGTTCCAAGGACTTTGTCTCCTATTCCAAATTGATTTGAACCTCAGCAATGACAAAGAACATCACAATGACACCCCTTGAACTATAACCGTTTGTTCTTGGCACAATTTATGCCAACACCTCTTCCTCTTTGGCATTCCAACACATCTAAAACCTCATTGAGACCCTAAGATGCTGTAAACCAAAAATGAAGTAAATACTAACAAGTTCTAGGCTATGAACTTGGAAGAAACCGTTAAGTGGTTTTAACTTCAACTAGAAAAGTTGAGAATTCCTTAAAGGAAATTTTGATTGAAATATGTTTGAATTGTGGTTCTTTGTACATTCAGCTTCCTATGCTACTTATAACAAACGAAAATTACAAGGTACAAAGTTTAAAGTACAAAGTACAAGACTAAGAATAACATGCTTGCTTTTTGAACAATTTTGGTTCCAAGAAGGCTGGTTGCTTTGCCGTGTAATCCATGCTTGTTTTCAGCCTTCTTTCTTGATCAATTTGATTGGATAATACTTGGAGCAGCTTGCTTTGAATTTGGTTTTGATTGGTTGTAAGTTTGGCTTTGAATATTCAAAGCAATCTTGCGTGAATCATGCCTTAAACTTCAAGGATCTGATTGGTTCATTTGTTGTGCAGCTTGCTTGGTTGTCTCCTTGCTTGTTTTTGATTGGTTTGAACATTTGCAAGACTTTTTCCTATTGGTTAAAGCTTTGAGCAGCTTGTCCATCCATTTCAACGTGAAGAACAATTCTTGAATTTGACATGAGTGCTTGTCACCTCCTTGCTTGTAAGCTACTTGCTTATCACCTCCTTGCTTGAACAAAAATTCAGGTTCTAATTGCATTTTCAAGCTAAGTATGTGTACCTGAAAGACAAGGCAATAATACAACACAAACTATCCTAAAACAAGGTTAACCAACCAACAATATTAAAAAGAACAACTAAAGATATGTACATCATGTATGACATGTCCTAAGGGTTAGTTAAGACTATAAGACATAAGAAGTAGCACTAGTGTGTGCGGAGTTAACAGTGATATGCCATGTCTTACAGAACTAACATGTGACAATAAATGATACATGAAAATATGTTGCGTTGACCCCATCGTGGGCTCATCATTCCCTCCCTCTTGAAAATGATTCGTCCTCGAATCTCAACATGGATAGAATAAGGGATAGGGGTTTAGGATGTACACGTATGCTCAACTACACCATAACCAAATAGGAACATGATAATACAAATGGTGAAGGTGAAATACCTTGGTGCATCCTTATCTTTGAAGAAAGAATAAGGTGTGTACACGGTTTCTAAAATATTTAGGATGTATTAACAAAATGATAACAAAAATTTCAGAACACATACATCCTAACAGATAAAACAACATCCAAAAAGCATATTGCAACATGTTAACACTAAATGTACAAATCTTACAGACATGTGCAATATTTAGACAAGATGTATCAATTGAGTTGACAACAGGCAGACATTCAACAAGATGAGATGAAATAGATATTTCAGAAATAGAATCTTCATCTATACTAAATATGTCATTCAATTCATTAACTAGTTCATCCAAGGATTTATGTTCATTTGTAGCTGAATCTATTTCACTAATGACATCATGATCAAGCTCTACATCAAGTAGACAATCTAGTTCAGCTAACATCAAATCATAAGAATCTAGTTTATCAATGTCATTCTCAACAGAATTACTTACATCAATGTCATCAATGAAATGTACAGGATGTAATTCAGATTGTAACCCAGAAACAAGCATCTCAGCAGAATGCAGATCATGCACAGGGATTTCATTTATATGCATGTCACAATGTAAATCATTTTCAGAAAAAGTGTTATCACAATTAACATCATCTATAAGCAAACGACTAACACTTCGGAAATCACCAATAGATTCAAGTGAAGGGTCTTCTTCAGACAGTATACAAGGTTGAACATGCAATTCAGATAAAGGAGTTCCAGTTTCAGGCATGTTGAGGCTAATTTCATACAAACCATCATTCACAGAAATGTCAGATTGCAAGTCTTTGTTCTTTTCAGATTCTATCAATACTTGCACCATGTCTCTAAGTTGAAGCAATGCATTTTCAATATTATCCATAGGCTGTCTCAAATTGCTTAACTTAACTGGATTTGGTTTGTCATTTTCAGAATCACAAGAGTTCAGTTCATACCCATAGTTTTGATTAACTTGCCATGGGATTAGGTTTGATTGAACAATCTTTACCTTTTTATACATGTCATAAAGTGATGAGAATTTTTCAGACAACATGCAATCAGCGATCTCTTTATCTAATCCAGCAAAGAACCTAATCATGCTTAATTCCTCATGTTCTTCAACATAACCATAGTACAAATCATCAAGCATTTCATTGTAATATGCACTAACGTCTTTATTGCACTGAGAAAGAGTTTGATATCTAGGAGTTTTACATTCCCAATATCCAACCCATAAACCATTCTTACGACCAAAGGAGTTCATACGTTTTTCCAGTTCATCATAGTCTCTCCTATGGCATTCAACTCCCCAAATGGTTTTTAGAATCATGTTTAATCAAAACAATCAACCAAGATGGTAAAACAATGAGATAAATAAGTCAGAATACAAGCAAGATCAAACTATAACTTTAACAAAACGTAAATTTCTACTTCAAATTGACAATTGAATAAACAACAATCTTGGACTATCTAAGATTCAAAGAAAAATAGAAGTCAAGTGATGTTTTTGGCTGACTCAAAGAAAGCTAAGGGTTTGTACAGAACAATCCTTTAACTTACTTTAAACTTTAATGCACATTTAATTGTAAATAAAGTGAAAGACAGTACATACACACACGTGTTCAACAAGGGTTTGTTCGAGGAACCTTTTACAACAATCAACACTTTTGGTGTAGGTATTTGCTTTTGGTTTTGCACAATTCACCTTTTGTGAACTTTGGATGGCTATATCTCACTTCTTGTGCAAATCACTCATATGTCTTGTCTCTTGCTTTTTGACGTTAAAAATGACTTTTCTCTCAGTTTCTTTCACAAACAAGCCTAATTATTTTCCTTTGGATTGGCTTTGTCTGTTTTGTGAGTCTACTGCTCACTTGCCTTTATGAGACATTGCTCACGGCTTCTTTTTCTTTGGTTTTACTTGCACAAGTTTTGGTGTGGCTTTTGTGAAACGTTCTTTGAACAACACGGAAGAACACTAATGATATGAAAACTGTTTCACAAATTTAACAACCAAATATAGATGAAAGTTCAATGCAAGTTGAAGAAGTGTAAAGACAACAAGATGATAACAGGGTCGGCAATTTAACAGTGTAGGGATGAATATAGACAAAGTGATCCTAAGTAAGAACTTAAGTCCAATAAAGTCTTTAAATAATTGAATCAATCCCAAGTAAAGATAAACGTAAAGCCAACGTTAAAATTTGAAATCAAATCTTGTTTCTTACGAATTTACTTCACTTTTAACAAATCTCAAGTCAATAATGTTTCAATTAAAAGATTCAATTAAGTTTGCACCAAACAATGACTTAAGGTGTAACGGGGGTGGTGAAATCAAATTCAACAAGTTTAAACATATAGCATTCAAAGATTTAATCAAGTTTAAACTAAATTGTTTTGGTTTTTTTTTAAGTTTTTGTTTTGGTTTTCGTTTGTATGATGCAATCAGTTTCTAAGCTAGATGATACTAGATGCAAGTGTTTATGTATTCAACACAACAAACGTGTATCAACTAGAGACTAGGCAGCATACATAGCTAACTAAAACTACCCTTTTTTTGTTCTTAGTTTTCGGATTTGCTTGTGCTAAACTAAACAACCAACTAAACCTTTAATCTATGTTGCAAACTACTCTAACTAAGCTAAATAAGGCAGCAAATAAAACGTCTAAAATAGATTGCACACAACTACTAAAACAGAATTTTAACAACTTGATTACAAACTAAACTATCAACTAATCTATTTTTGTGTTCAAGTTTTCTGTTTTAAGGAATCACTAAACTACCGTTTACTTCTAGATTAGGACCTAATGAACATTGTCTAAGCTAGATTGAACTAGAACAACAAGTTTCACACACGGTTTTAATCTAAACTACACAAAGGGATTCCAACAACACTTAGGTCTAGTCTAAGTTCTTTTTGTGGTGTTTTCGGTTTTGCTACTTAAACTAACTTACCAAACTATTGTAAACCAACTAATAAACACTTTAAAACATGAACTAACTATCTAAATAAACAGAATCTAAACGCACATAAAATCAGTTTAATACACGATTTGGGCAGCAACATTCATATGCTAGTTTAAACAATGTAAACATGAATAGAAGACTGACCAAGGCTCTAATACCAATTGATGAGCCAAACGAAGGCTAGATAAACGTTCCAAGGACTTTGTCTCCTATTCCAAATTGATTTGAACCTCAGCTATGGCAAAGAACATCACAATGACACCCCTTGAACTGTAACCGTTTGTTCTTGGCTCAATTTATACCAACACCTCTTCCTCTTTGGCATTCCAACACATCTAAAACCTCATTGAGACCCTATGATGCTGTAAACCAAAAATGAAGTAAATACTAACAAGTTCTAGGCTATGAACTTGGAAGAAACCGTTAAGTGGTTTTAACTTCAACTAGAAAAGTTGAGAATTCCTTAAAGGAAATTTTGATTGAAATATGTTTGAATTGCGGTTCTTTGTACATTCAGCTTCCTATGCTACTTATAACAAACGAAAATTACAAGGTACAAAGTTTAAAGTACAAAGTACAAGACTAAGAATAACATGCTTGCTTTTTGAATAATTTTGGTTCCAAGAAGGCTGGTTGCTTTGCCGTGTAATCCATGCTTGTTTTCAGCCTTCTTTCTTGATCAATTTGATTGGATAATACTTGGAGCAGCTTGCTTTGAATTTGGTTTTGATTGGTTGTAAGTTTGGCTTTGAATTTTCAAAGCAATCTTGCGTGAATCATGCCTTAAACTTCAAGGATCTGATTGGTTCATTTGTTGTGCAGCTTGCTTGGTTGTCTCCTTGCTTGTTTTTGATTGGTTTGAACATTTGCAAGACTTTTTCCTATTGGTTAAAGCTTTGAGCAGCTTGTCCATCCATTTCAACGTGAAGAACAATTCTTGAATTTGACATGAGTGCTTGTCACCTCCTTGCTTGTAAGCTACTTGCTTATCACCTCCTTGCTTGAACAAAAATTCAGGTTCTAATTGCATTTTCAAGCTAAGTATGTGTACCTGAAAGACAAGGCAATAATACAACACAAACTATCCTAAAACAAGGTTAACCAACCAACAATATTAAAAAGAACAACTAAACATATGTACATCATGTATGACATGTCCTAAGGGTTAGTTAAGACTATAAGACATAAGAAGTAGCACTAGTGTGTGCGGAGTTAACAGTGATATGCCATGTCTTACAGAACTAACATGTGACAATAAATGATACATGAAAATATGTTGCGTTGACCCCATCGTGGGCTCATCAGTACCCTAGCTCAAATTTGTTAGTTACCTCCCTATTCAGCCAGCTAAGAATCTTGCCATTGTGGCTTCCTGGGGTTCTTCTATGTTGGCCCTAAGCATCAAAAGCTCAAATTCCTTAAAGTATTCATCTACACATCGGATTCCTTGGATATGGCTTTGTAGATTTTGGTAGATGTCTCTCTTATAATGCCAAGGAATAAATCTTTTCCTCATTTCTTTTTTTAACTCGTCCCAAGAAGAGATGGTTGGCTCACGGGCTCTCTTTCTAAGGTTTTGGTTCTGATCCCACCACACTAAAGCATACTCCATAAATTCCATTACTGCATAACGTACCTTAGTCCATTTTGAGTAGTTGGTACAATCATCGATGAGGTCAACCTTTTTCTCCCACTCCCAATAGGCTTCAGGGTCACTTCTACCATAGAATGTCGGAATGTTCATTTTAGTTTTAAGGAATTCCTCCTCTTATTGGTTAGTGATGAGCCACACGAAGGCTAGATAAACGTTCCAAGGACTTTGTCTCCTATTCCAAATTGATTTGAACCTCAGCTATGGCAAAGAACATCACAATGACACCCCTTGAACTGTAACCGTTTGTTCTTGGATCAATTTATACCAACACCTCTTCCTCTTTGGTATTCCAACACATCTAAAACCTCATTGAGACCCTAAGATGCTGTAAACCAAAAATGAAGTGAATACTAACAAGTTCTAGGCTATGAACTTGGAAGAAAACCGTAAGTGGTCTTAAACTTCAACTAGAATAAGTTGAGAACTCCTTAAAGGAAAATCTGATTGAAATATGTTTTGAATTGTGGTTTTGTACATTCAGGTTCCTACCTTACTTATAACCTACGAAAATTATAAAGAGTACAAGTTTTAAAGTACAAAGTACAAGTCTAAAATGACATGCTTGCTTGGAACTTGTTTGAGCAACTTTCGGTTCCAAGAAGGCTGGTTGCTTGCCGTTTCTTCCTTGCTTGATTTCAGCCATAATTTTGATTGGTTAATACAATGAGCAGCTTGGTTTGAACTCCCCTTTGATTGGTTGCAAGTTTGGCTTTGAATTTTCAAAGAAATCTTGCGTGAATCATGCCTTAAACTTCAAGGATCTGATTGGTTCATTTGTTGTGCAGCTTGCTTGCTTGTCTCTTTGCTTGTTTTTGATTGGTTTGAAGATTTGCAAGACTTCTTCCTATTGGTTAGAGCTTTGAGCAGCTTGTCCATCCATTTCAACGTGAAGAACAATTCTTGAATTTGACATGAGTGCTTGTCACCTCCTTGCTTGTAAGCTACTTGCTTATCACCTCCTTGCTTGAACAAAAATTCAGGCTCTAATTGCATTTTCAAGCTAAGTACGTGCACCTGAAAGACAAGGCAATAATACAACACAAACTATCCAAAAACATGGTTAACCAACCAACAATATTAAAAAGAACAACTAAAGATATGTACAACATGCTTTTGATACAACTAGATCAAAGCTTGTATCATATAAACCCAATGGACATCATCTCTGCTTGGTTCATCCTCTTCATGCCTGTAAAGAAATGATTCAACACAATGTAATAACTTCTTAGCCATACTCCTTGTTATGGGACCTGTGCGGGGCAGTGAGGTGTCATCATCAGTGTTTGTATCCACAAGGTTAGGCTGTAGCTCATCAGTTTGGTCTAGGTATCCTACGGTTTTGAGGGGTATGGTAGGCTTCTTCATTGTATTTGGGGTAGTCATAAGTAGGTTCTTCTTCATGGGGTCTTAAAGGTGCATAGAACAAAATGCTCTACCAGGTTCAGAGGTTACCTTGCTAGAGACCTCTTGTCTTTAGGACTGTTCTCTCCTACCATGGTTTGAACTATCCCCCTCGGTTGGATGGTGTTTGTGGTGTTTTTTTCATTGTAAGCTGAAATAAAACAGTAAACAAAGAAGAAAAAAAACACAAAGACAAAAGAGGGTTGTTACGTTAGTTAAACAAAAACAGTGTCTGTTCTCCCTCTCTTTTTGTGGTCTCCCAATTCCTTGTGTTTCCTTGACAATCTAAAGCTAGGAACAACCAATACGACAACCAAGGGAACAACACTCTTAAAATCTGAAATCTTGCACACCAAACTTCAAATTTCAGCTTGCAACTCCTTTACTCCAAATAGCCATAAATCCAAATATGTTAAACAGAAATCTTGGAATATTCTAGGTATCAAAGAAGGTAGAAACCAAAAATAATGTCAAAGGCTGAAAGCTAAGGGGTTGCTCTGGGCAATCCTTCACTTACCTTAAGATTTATGCAATTCAAAATCAAGAATGAGTGAAAGTAGAAGCACACAAGTGTTCAAGGTTCTTATAGGATCTGTTTGACTTTTGTTCTTTGTAAATAAAAAACATTTCTTTCCTTGCACTTGGTATGGTTTTGTTTGCAAGCTTTCTCTATGTACACATTTTGCCTTCTTTTGAACTTTGGTGTGAGTTTGGCTTTTCAAACTGAAGCTTATTTTTGCTCAGAATTGGTACAAGGTCGTATGTGTATACAAGCTGTTTTGTCTCTCTTTTTTGTTGTAGGATATGAACTTGGCAAAGGTAGCTTAGCCTAGCTTTGTTTAAGATGAACAAAGTATAGCCTTTGCTTGATGAAAAATGGCTAAGCAAATCTGAACACAAGGTATGCCACTAATTTCAATCCAATAAACAAGTAAATATACATAAAGTCTTTAAAGCAAGCTAAGAGCTTCGAATACAACAAGAATGTAATAAAGACTTTTGTAGCAATATAAGCAAATGGGCTGCAATATAAGTATAGCTGAAATAAACTCTAAACTAAGAATTTAAAGTCCAATAAAGCATTTGAACAAGTGAAATCCAAGTACAAACATTCAGCCAACTTTGAAGCTTTTGTTCTTTTGTTATTTCATCCAAATGAGATGTTAAACGTTCACCCAACATTGAAGCATTTGTGCACCAACCTTATTTCTCCAACTTCTACGGTAAGCTTTTAACTTGAACAGATTTTTTAATTATTTCCTCCAAATGAGATGTTAAGCGTTCTGCCAACGTTGAAGTATTTGTCCACCAACCTTTTTTCTCCAAGTTGTACAGTAATATTTTAGCTTTGAACATATTTAACAACTTGCAACATAAGAGCGGCTCTCGGCTTTAATAAAAGAGAAACAAAGTTTTTTTGGCGTTTTTGGAATCAAACAAGAAGACACATGGAATTATAGTTAGAAATGGGAAATACAAACTGTTTTTGTTGGTGTTTGATTAATGATATAAAGAAAGTAAAAACAAGTCCACGGCTTCGGAATAAAAATGCAAGAACAGAAATTTTCTGGGGAAATTTTCAGATTTAATGACAAAGAAGAATGAAAGAGAGGAGTCAACAAAGATATTCAACCTTCTTAAGAATAGATTGAATGACACTAGAGATGAGAAGAAGAAAAAAAATGAAAGTTGACACAAAATAAAATGGATATGTGAGTTAAAGAGGAACCTGAGCTCTCATACCAATTGATAGGGGACTCCGTATGGACTGGATCTTTCTTTAACTCTCAAGGATATCCTTCATTAAGATGGTTTAGGCACAAAGAACTTACAGCTCCCTTTGCTTCCATTTTGATGAAGAATCACCCGGTTTTGAACAAACTCATCTAAAAGGTTCAAACATATTCAATAGCCTCCCACCTGGTTGTTTCCCCTCTTAGTGAGCACTCCCCACAAGGTTGTTCAGGCCTTGATTGAGCCTATCCTTGATTCTAAGAAGAAATCAAGAAAACAACAAAGGTTTCTCAAAGAAACTTGTTTGAAATTTTGATATCAAAGTGTTGAGATTTTACAAAGGGTTTGAGACCTATTTATAGCCTAAACTACACATTAAAATATAGTTTTTAACCTAACTATTACCCAATAAAAACAATGGCTCAAAAGTAAAAGAAAAACTATGCTTGCAAGAAAAAGAAACTTTCAGCTTTTTCTTTCGCCAGAATTGTGCAATGTCTTCGTAAAAGTTGTAGGTAATGAATAGAACTCCAATCTTAGCTTTTGAATCATCTTATTTGGAGCTGGGATGAAGGAGACATGAGTGTTGAAGCTTCAGCTGCTTCCAAGTGTGGACCTTTGAAGCAAGCTGTTGATTTCTTCAACTTCATGGCATTTTTTGAGCTTGATAATGAACAAATTTGAGAAAGTGCAAAACTCGAAAGTTTTAGCTTAATCTCATAACTTGAAGCTCCAACTAGAAACAAGGGAGGAATCCACCTGTGGTTGAGGAGATATGGGAGAAATACGAACACTGCATCAGGTTGGTCATGTCCATCTATTTCAGCTGTGTGTTTGTTTCATGCTATGGTTTCATTCTTCCTTTAAGTGAACTGTAATAACCTTGTAGAAAAATAACAAGACATACACAAGATATGTAGCATGTCCTAGGCTTGTCTAATACACAGTTAAGTACAACCATTACAACATACACCCTTAACCATTTCAAAAAACGTTACAAAGAATGTAAATAACATGTAACTAAGGTGGGTTAGGACATGTATGCTTCTTTGGATCTCATCAATGGTAGATTGGATGACACTATAGATGACAACAAGAATGATCAAACGAAATTCGGGCAGAATGTTAACATAGGTGAGTCAAAGTGTAACCTTCGCTCTGATAACACTTGATGAACTATTGAACACAAAAGGGACCTTCCTTTAACTCCAAACACAGCTCAAATCAGTTGAGGATGGATGCAAAACGAATCCAAGCTCACCACGCTTCCATATCCAATCTGTTTGTAACCACTAGGTGTGAACCAAACTTCACAAGTGATTTCAACTCATTTATACAAGAATTAACCCTCTTAAATGATATCCCTTCCAAGTATATGAAGCATACAATAAAGATTGTTCAAGTCTTGAAGGGAATCAAACCTTGATTCAAAGGAAAGCAAGACAAAGTCTTGAAGAACAAGCTCTCGACTGAGTGTATATGATGAAAATTATGGTTGAGTTTTTACAAAGAGAACTGAGGTATTTATAGGCTAAAACTAACTTAAACTATAATATATGAACCTAGCTAATAGCCAATGAGATCATTGGCTGAAAAGTATACCTTGAACAATCTTGCAAGCAAAGGATTAAAAATTCTGTTTTATTGGGAAAATTTTACATCCGATGGAATGGCCTTTGCAAGTTGTTTTTGAACCCTTCCCCCTGATTGGACCTGCCGTATATCTCTCTTAGGACGTCTTTTGATGTTCTTCGTAAGCAGCTTGGGTGTCCTTCCCCTAATTGGTTGAGTTTGAGGCTGATTTGGCAAACGGGACAAGTTATGTGTTCCAAACTGCTCCGCGTTATTTGGGCTCCTTCCAATCCGATTTAACCAATTTTGCCCATATGAACATTGTAGATAATTATTAGAAATTCGAATTTGGCTAGTGAATCATTTGATTTGGAGTTGGAAAGAAGGAGATAATTAATAGAAATTTCAGGTGCTTGCGGGTTGGGACCTTTGGAAGCAGGTGCATCACCTGCCTGCTTGTTGGGAACGATATTTGATCTTGATAAAGGCCTCTTCTGGAAAAGAACATAGCAATAAAGTTGTATCTTATCCTCATATCTTTCACCTCCAACTGGAATCAGGTCAATCAGAGTTGTGGTTGAGGAGATATTACAGAAATACCAATAGTGTGTCATGCTACCTACTTGTCAAACCTTATTTCAGCTTTATGTTTGAACTTTGTCTTGACTTCAATCAAGCTTCTTTGACCTAAAATGATAGGGTCCAAGGTACCCATCATGAGGATGTGTCACCTAAAGGTCCTATAACAAGAAATAAAGTCAAACAACTTGGTTTGAAGTTGGAAGCTTCTTGTTTATGCATGTGCAAGATGAACCTGAAGTTCATTAGGTTCATTCAATTAAACCAACTCAATAAACGTTTTTCTTACTTTAGGTTTTTTTTGCATTTTTTGTTTATGATCTCTTTCTTTACTTGTTTGATGCTTGTTGTATCTTTGTTTGCTTTGTAGGGGCTGTTAGAGTTGCCAAACCCATGTTGAAATTCTAGACCAAGTATGCTTAAAAGAGCTGAAAATTACATATAATTTGTGGGCGCGTAACTCAGTCTTGCGAACTCCAAATTGAGTCATTCAAAATCCAAATGTCATGTTCAGGACATCAACTAAAATTTTCAAGTGGGACTCTTCTTCAAATTCATATTGAATCCGCAGGAAAAGGCGAGTCAACAAAGAGCGACACTTCTTCAAAATTCCGGCACTCTGGGACTTTGACCTTCTTTAAACTAATTGAAGGCCCCCAAACATTTTGGTCTGCCCTAGGATCAGATTAGCTGTTCTTTATTATGTCATTTGACTAGAATAATAGATGGAGGAGTTTTATTCCTTTTAAAACTCATGTAAAACAAAAATTGGATTAAGCTTGCTTTTGAAATGAAATTTTTGTTCCTTTCTCCATATAGGCTCGCACTTTGTTTTCTTGATTTCTCACTAAAAATCAAGTCTAAAAACCTTCAAAGTTTGAGCATGCTTGAGGGTGATTGCCAAGACAAGATGAATGCTGCCTAGGAGGGTGTTGATGTGCGGTTGTAACACCTCGTACGGATCGTCTCCTCTAACACTCGGATCTTTACCGGTTATAGGTAAGAGTTGAACTCCCTCCTAGCCGTTGATAACCAAGATTTTTGTTTGAGCCTTCCTCATTCAAAAGTTACCCGTTTCCCAAGCAAGTTTCCACCCTCTTGGACAGCAACACCTCTAATGTTGGATATCCCCCACAAGGTTTCTTACACCTTGATTGGATTCTAACTTTGATCTTCAAAGAAACAAAGAAAGCACTCAAGTTGTTCTTAAGAAAATCAAAGCAAAACTCACAAGTGTTTATGAAGAGGAAATATGCTATTTTTGCATAAGAATTCTTTTGATGTATTCTCCATTTCGTAGGGTCGTTTGGCATCCCTTTATATAGGGCAAAAAAATTATAAAAAATATAGTACACAATGTTAAAGAAAAAGCTAGTCAAAATACTGCATAAAAACATCCTAAATTTGTGCAATATGTCGGTAGCTGTTTGACACTTCTGGAAGCCGATTTCGGTCTTGATATCTTCTGGAGAAATGTAGATCTAGATGTGAAGTTAAATTTGGGCTTTTGAATCACCTCATTTGGACTTGGGATGAGTTAGATATGGCCCTTCAATGTTTGGGTGTCCAGAATGTTTTCAGTATCGGCTCCTGAAAACTGGTCTACATTGTGGCATGTTTTGGGATCCATTTCAGCTCGAATTATGCCTTGACTCCTCTTAGAGCATTTGTAGCCCATTGAATTTACAAAAATAAACGTATGAA
>AP025075.1:28969749-29012893 GCA_036186865.1 Eustoma russellianum | reverse complement strand
GTGTTGTTCAAAGAACGTTTCACAAAAGCCACACCAAAACTTGTGCAAGTAAAACCAAAGAAAAAGAAGCCGTGAGCAATGTCTCATAAAGGCAAGTGAGCAGTAGACTCACAAAACAGACAAAGCCAATCCAAAGGAAAATAATTAGGCTTGTTTGTGAAAGAAACTGAGAGAAAAGTCATTTTTAACGTCAAAAAGCAAGAGACAAGACGTATGAGTGATTTGCACAAGAAGTGAGATATAGCCATCCAAAGTTCACAAAAGGTGAATTGTGCAAAACCAAAAGCAAATACCTATACCAAAAGTGTTGAATGTTGTAAAAGGTTCCTCGAACAAACCCTTGTTGAACACGTGTGTATGTACTGTCTTTCACTTATTTACAATTGAATGTGCATTAAAGTTTAAAGTAAGTTAAAGGATTGTTCTGTACAAACCCTTAGCTTTCTTTGATTCAGCCAAAAACATCACTTGACTTCTATTTTTCTTTGAATCTTAGATAGTCCAAGATTGTTGTTTATTCAATTGTCAATTTGAAGTAGAAATTTACGTTTTGTTAAAGTTATAGTTTGATCTTACTTGCTTGTATTCTGACTTATTTATCTCATTGTTTTACCATCTTGGTTGATTGTTTTGATTAAACATGATTCTAAAAACCATTTGGGGAGTTGAATGCCATAGGAGAGACTATGATGAACTGGAAAAACGTATGAACTCCTTTGGTCGTATGAATGGTTTATGGGTTGGATATTGGGAATGTAAAACTCCTAGATATCAAACTCTTTCTCAGTGCAATAAAGGCGTTAGTGCATATTACAATGAAATGCTTGATGATTTGTACTATGCTTATGTTGAAGAACATGAGGAATTAAGCATGATTAGGTTCTTTGCTGGATTAGATACAGAGATCGCTGATTGCATGTTGTCTGAAAAATTCTCGTCACTTTATGACATGTATAAAAAGGCAAAGATTGTTCAATCAAACCTAATCCCATGGCAAGTTAATCAAAACTACGGGTATGAACTGAACTCTTGTGATTCTAAAAATGACAAACCAAATCCAGTTAAGTTAAGCAATTTGAGACAGCCTATGGATAATATTGAAAATGCATTGCTTCAACTTAGAGACATGGTGCAAGTATTGATAGAATCTGAAAAGAACAAAGACTTGCAATCTTACATTTCTGTGAATGATGGTTTGTATGAAATTAGCCTCAACATGCCTGAAACTGGAACTCCTTTATCTGAATCGCATGTTCAACCTTGTATACTGTCTGAAGAAGACCCTTTACTTGAATCTATTGGTGATTTCCGAAGTGTTAGTCGTTTGCTTATAGATTATGTTAATTGTGATAACACTTTTTCTAAAAATGATTTACATTGTGACATGCATATAAATGAAATCCCTGTGCATGATCTGCATTCTGCTGAGATGCTTGTTTCTGGGTTACAATCTGAATTACATCTTGTACATTTCATTGATGACATTGATGTAAGTAATTCTGTTGAGAATGACATTGATAAACTAGATTCTTATGATTTGATGTTAGCTGAACTAGATTGTCTACTTGATGTAGAGCTTGATCATGATGTCATTAGTGAAATAGATTCAGCTACAAATGAACATAAATCCTTGGATGAACTAGTTAATGAATTGAATGACATATTTAGTATAGATGAAGATTCTATTTCTGAAATATCTATTTCATCTCATCTTGTTGAATGTCTGCCTGTTGTCAACTCAATTGATACATCTTGTCTAAATATTGCACATGTCTGTAAGATTTGTACATTTAGTGTTAACATGTTGCAATATGCTTTTTGGATGTTGTTTTATCTGTTAGGATGTATGTGTTCTTAAATTTTTGTTATCATATTGTTAATACATCCTAAACATTTTAGAAACCGTGTACACACCTTATTCTTTCTTCAAAGATAAGGATGCACCAAGGTATTTCACCTTCACCATTTGTATTATCATGTTCCTATCTGGTTATGGTGTAGTTGAGCATACGTGTACATCCTAAACCCCTATCCCTTATTCTATCCATGTTGAGATTCGAGGACGAATCATTTTCAAGAGGGAGGGAATGATGAGCCCACGATGGGGTCAACGCAACATATTTTCATGTATCATTTATTGTCATATGTTAGTTCTGTAAGACATGACATTTCACTGTTCACTCCGCACACACTAGTGCTAGTTCTTATGTCTTATTGCCTAACTAACCGTTAGGACATGTCATATATGTTGTGCATATTGTGTTTGTTGCTTGGTGTCTTTGAAGATAAGTCAAAGAGAGCTTTGCATTGAAGAAGCATGAACACCTATCAATCCATGTTCCATCTGATCGGATGATATCATTGTTCAAACAAAGCTTGAAGATGCAACTAAAACCTGAATTTTTGTTCAAGTAAGGAGGTGATAAGCAGCTTACAAGCAAGGAGGTGACAAGCACTCATGTCAAATTCAAGAAATGTTCTTCACGTAAGAATGGAGAGACAAGCTGCTCAAATCTTTAACCAATAGGAAGAAGTCTAGCAAATCTTCAAACCATCACAATCAAGTTGAAGACAAATAAGCAAGCTGCATAAACTTGGATCCAATCAAATTCAATGAAGAAAAACGGCTGGTCTATGCATACTTCCTTTGAAAATTCAACACCAAAGTTGCTACCAATCAAATGCAAATTCAAAGCAAGCTGCTCAATGTGTTAACCAATCAGAATTTTGGCTGAAAACTTGCAAGGAAGAAACGGATGTTTTAGCTTAAATCCTTTGAAATTTCAAATCCAACTTGCAACCAATCAAAAGGCCTAATTCCAAGCAAGCTGCTCCAAGTTTTATCCAATCAAATTGATCAAGAAAAGAAGGCTGAAAAAAGCAAGGAATTCACGGCAAGCAACCTGATTTCTTGGAGCCAAAGTTGTTCAAAGCAAGCACCTTATTTTTAGTCTTCTACTTTGTACATTAAAACTTGTACCTATGTCATTTTCATTTGTTATAAATACCATAGGAAGCTGAATGTATAAAACAACTCAAAATCAAATATACAACAATTTCAAGAAAACATTTCAATCAAATATTCCTTGAAGGAGTTCTCAACTTTCTAGTTGAAGTTTAAGACCACTTAACGGTTTTCTTCCAAGTTCATAGCCTAGAACTTGTTAGTATTTACTTCATTTTTGGTTTACAGCATCTTAGGGTCTCAATGAGGTTTTAGATGTGTTAGAATGCCAAAGAGGAATAGGTGTTGGCATAAATTGAGCCAAGAACAAACGGTTACAGTTCAAGGGGTGTCATTGGGATGTTCTTTGCCATAGCCGAGGTTCAAATCAGTTTCGAGTAGAAGACAAAGTCCTTGGAACGTTTTTCTAGCCTTCATTTGGCTCATCAGTTGCCATATGCTGTAAAGTAAATTGAGGGATTGTCTTAAAACAACCCCGTAGATTTCATTCAGCCAAAACAACAATTTGACTTCTGTGAACTTTCTTGAATCTTTAGGAGAAATAGTCCAAATTGCTGTTTTGAACAATTGTCAACACAAAGTAGAGTATTTGCATCTTGTCAATATTTTAATTGGCTTTTGAGATTATTTTCTGAATCATGGGTCCCCAACAGAAAGATAATGCACCGTCCCTGTCCCCATCTACTCCTGTCCCATCCCCAGTCCCTGTTACCCTAGAAAATATACAGCAAACACTCACTTTCCTTGTTAATCAGTTTGGTTTAATGAGAAGTGACATAGAGGATAACAAACAAAGGATAAGCAAAGTAGAAAACCCAACCTCAGATCAAAAGGAACCTAGTATACCTTTTCAAGAAGGCACCTCTTATGGTAATGAGTCTCATGTTGAACGTAGAAAAGTCACATCACTTAGAGGTAGAGGTAAAGGTCGAGGAAGTAATGGTGGTCATAGGAACACATTTCTTTTGAGGAGAGATTTGATTATCTCCCTGAGTATAATGAAGAACATTATCCGGAAGAACGACATGATGAACGTCAGCCTGATAGAGATGAACATCTTGAAGAAGAGTTCATTACTACTAAACTGACAATACCCTCCTTCCAAGGGAAAAGTGATCCTGAAACCTATTTGCAATGGGAAACAAAAGTAGATCATATGTATTCTTGCACTAACTATTCTGAATTGGCCAAAGTGCGGTATGCAACTTTTGAATTTGTAGATTATGCTTTACTCTGGTGGGAGCAATTGAAGAACACCCGGAGAAGAACAAGACAGCCCCCTGTTGTTACTTGGTCCGAGCTGAAACAAGAGATGAGGAAGAGATTCATATCTCCTTCCTATGAAAAAAGCATTTTCCAGAAATTGCAACAACTTTCTCAAGGTAATAGATCTGTTGATGAATTTTATAAAGAATTAGAACATCTGCTTACCAGGGCTAACATAGAAGAAGCTGAGGAAGCCACAATGGCTAGATTTCTAGCTGGTTTGAACAAAGAGATTGCATTTAAGGTGGAACTTACACCTTACTCTGATCTGGCTTTTATGGTTCACATTGCTGAGAAAGTGGAAAGACAATTGAAGGTTAAAACTTCTAACCCTTCTTTTCGGACTAATCCTTTGAGTTTTCCTAGAACACAGCCCAGGACGCCTTTCCGTCCACAACAAGGTCAAGGCCGTGGATTCCAAGGAAAATGATGAGCTACAGCCTAACCTTGTGGATACAAACACTGATGATGACACCTCACTGCCCCGCACAGGTCCCATAACAAGAAGTATGGCTAAGAAGTTGTTACATTGTGTTGAATCATTTCTTTATAGGCATGAAGAGGATGAACCAAGCAAAGATGATGTCCATTGGGTTTATATGATACAAGCTTTGATCTAGTTGTATCAAAAGCATGTTGTACATATCTTTAGTTGTTCTTTTTAAGATTGTTGGTTGATTAACCTTGTTTTAGGATAGTTTGTGTTGTATTATTGCCTTGTCTTTCAGGTACACGTACTTAGCTTGAAAATACAATTGGAACCTGAATTTTTGTCCAAGCAAGGAGGTGATAAGCAAGTAGCTTACAAGCAAGGTGGTGACAAGCACCCATGTCAAATCTGAATTCTTCTTCACGTTGAAACAAGGATGGAGAAGCTGCTCAAAGCTTTAACCAATAGGAAGAAGTCTTGCAAATGTTCAAACCAATCACAATCAAGTTGAAGACAAGTAGGCAAGCTGCACAACAAATGAACCAATCAGATCCTTGTTGTTTGAAGGCTAGTCCGCGCAAGATTGCTTTGAAAATTCAAAGCCAAACTCACAACCAATCAAAGCCTAATTCAAAGCAAGCTGCTCCAAGTTTTATCCAATCAAATTGATCAAGAAAAAGGCTGGAAATAAAGCAAGGAGTACACGGCAAAAGCAACCAGATTTCTTGGAACCAAAGTTTTTCAAAAGCAAGCATGTTATTTTAGACTCGTACCTTGTACTTTAAACCTTGTACCTATGTCATTTTTGTTTGTTATAAGTAAGGTAGGAACCTTAATGCACAAAAGACAATTTCAAACACATTTCAATCAGATTTTCCTTTAAAGAGTTCTCAACTTATTCTAGTTGAAGTTTAAGACCACTAACGGTTTTCTTCCAAGTTCATAGCCTAGAACTTGTTAGTATTTACTTCATTTTTGGTTTACAACATCTTAGGGTCTCAATGAGGTTTTAGATGTGTTGGAATGCCAAGGAGGAAGAGGTGTTGGTATAAATTGAGCCAAGAACAAACGGTTACAGTTCAAGGGGTGTCATTGTGATGTTCTTTGCCATAGCTGAGGTCCAAATCAATTTGGAATAGGAGACAAAGTCCTTGGAACATTTATCTAGCCTTCGTTTGGCTCATCAGAAAATCAACACAGAACATCCAAAATTGTCCAAAGCTTCCAATCACTGATAAAGGCAAAGCCAAGGTAGAAGGTACGCCTAATGTTAAGACTCGTGATATTCAATGTTTTAAATGCTTAGGAAAAGGTCATTTTGCTAATCAATGTCCCAACCCTAAACGCATCATGTTTATTGAAGAGTCTAATGAGTATTATTCTGAGGAAGAATTGGAAGAGAGTGAGGAAAACAATGAAGTTGAACAAACATGTGAGGAAGAAGAAGAGATTAGTGAAGAGACTAATGAGTGTGAAACAAAATTCTTAGTTGTCCGTCGAGCTCTAAGTGCCCAAATTAAAACTGAAGAACCTGACATACAAAGAGAGAACATATTCCACATTCACTGTATGGTTAAAAAGAAAGTCTACACTTTAATCATTGACTCCAGTTCATGTACCAATGTTGCAAGTTTTGAACTTGTTAGGAAACTTGAGTTACCTTTAATTAATCACCCCCATCCTTATAGACTTACGTGGCTTAATGAGTGTGGTGAAGTTAAAGTAACAAAGCAAGTCCTAGTTTCTTTATCAATTGGTGGGTATTTTGCTGAGGTGTTATGTGATGTAGCCCCTATGCAATCAAGTCATATCTTATTAGGTAGACCGTGGCAATTTGACAACAAGGTTACATATGATGGTTACCTGAATAGATATTCCTTTAGGCATAACAACAAACTGTTCAAATTAAATGCCTTGCCCCCGCACAAAGTCTTTGAGGATCAACAACGAATGTTAAAAAGCCATAATGATCCAAAAGAATAGGAACTGGAAAGGATTTTCATCAAAGAAAACCAACTGAAAACTTCTCATCTTAAAATTGAACCGAAAGAACTCAAAGTATCTGCTGAACCATCTCTAAAGAAAAATACATTCTTTGCATCTCAAAGCGAGGTATTCCATGCTATCAATTCACACAAAACTGTTTATGTCTTGCTTTACAAAGAAACTCTGTTCTCTTCATCTGAATTACCATCTACTTTACCAAGTGAAGTTGCATCTTTACTTCAAGAATTTTCTAGCTTGTTTCTTGAAGGAGATCCCCCAGGTTTACCACCTCTAAGAGGCATTGAGCATCAAATAGATTTCGTTCCAGGAGCTGTTCTGCCAAACAGACCTGCCTATAGAGCCAATCCAGAGGAAACTAAGGAAATCCAAAAACAAGTTGAGGAATTATTGACCCAAGGTAAGGTAAAAGAGAGTATGAGTCCTTGTGCTGTTCCTGTTATCATTGTCCCTAAGAAAGATGGAACTTGGAGAATGTGTACTGATTGTAGAGCCATCAATAAGATCACTGTGAAGTATAGATACCCTATTCCTAGGTTGGATGACATGTTTGATATGTTGCAGCAAAGTAGATCTTAAACAAGGATATTTCCAAGTGAGAATTAGGGAAGGTGATGAATGGAAAACTGCCTTTAAGACTAAATTTGGATTGTACGAGTGGTTAGTTATGCCCTTTGGTTTAACGAACGCCCCTAGTACTTTCATGAGGTTAATGAATGAGGTCTTAAGGAAATTCATAGGGAAATTTGTAGTAGTTTACTTTGATGACATTATTATCTACTCCAAAACCCTAAATGAACATCAGATCCATCTTAGAGCTGTTTTTGTCACCCTACGAAAGAAAAGTTATATGCTAATTTCAAGAAGTGTTCTTTCTGTCTGGAGAATGTTACATTCTTAGGATTTGTGATTAGTGCTGAAGGAATTGAAATGGACCAAGAGAAAGTTAAATCCATAACTGAGTGGCCAACGCCTAAGTCTGCTGGAGATGTTAGGAGTTTTCATGGATTAGCTAGCTTCTATAGACGTTTTGTGAAGGATTTTTCTACCATAGCTGCACCCTTGAATGAGTTAGTCAAGAAATATGTAAGTTTTGAATGGGGAGAATCACAACAAGCCTTTGAGGAACTTAAGAAACTTCTAACTTCTGCACCTATCCTGAGATTACCCAACTTTGATGAAATGTTTGAAGTTGAATGTGATGCCAGTGGAGTTGGCATTGGAGCTGTATTGCATCAAGGTAACAAACATGTTGCCTACTTTAGTGAGAAACTGAAAGGAGCTTCCATAAATTATTCAACCTATGACAAAGAATTGTATGCCCTTGTCCGTTCTTTACAAACTTGGCAACATTATCTGCAACCTAAGGAATTTGTGATTCATACTGATCATGAAAGCCTTAAGTATCTAAAAGATCAAGGTAAATTGAACAAAAGACATGCCAAATGGGTTGAATTCATTGAACTTATGTGATCAAGTATAAGCAAGGAAAAGAAAATGTTGTTGCTGATGCATTATCTCGTCGCTATACTTTGATTACTACTCTTTCATGTAACATGTTTGGTTTTGAGTCTATCGAAGAGATGTATCATTCTGATCATGACTTTAGTTCTATCTATCAAGCATGCATTGATTCACCTTTTGCTAAATATTACTTGCATGATGGTTATTTGTTTAAAGAACATAAGTTATGTGTACCAATGTGTTCATTAAGAGAGTTGTTGATAAAAGAAGCTCATGGAGGAGGTTTAATGGGTCATTTTGGCTCGTTAAAAATTTGGAAACACTTAAGGAACATTTCTTCTGGCTGCATATGAAAGCACATGTTGATAAGGTATGTGACCAATGTATTACTTGCAAACAAGCAAAATCTAGAACACAACCACATGGATTGTACACTCCCTTATCTGTTCCGAGCTCACCTTGGACTGATCTTTCCATGGACTTTGTATTGGGATTGCCTCGATCCAAAACTGGTAAAGATAGCATCTTTGTTGTTTTTGTTAGATTTTCCAAAATGGCACATTTCATTGCGTGTAAGAAAGTTGATGATGCTATTCATATTGCTGATTTGTTCTTTAAGGAGATTGTTAGATTGCATGGCATGCCACGTACAATTGTTAGTGATAGAGATACAAAGTTTCTAAGTCATTTCTGGCGTGTTTTGTGGAGTAAACTTGGTACTAAATTGTTATTTTCTACAACTACTCATCCACAAACCGATGGTCAAACTGAAGTTGTTAATAGAACTTTGTCTCAACTGTTACGTGTTGTCATTCAAAAGAATTTAAAGAATTGGGTAGATTGCTTAGCTTATATTGAGTTTGCATACAATAGAGTTGTTCATAGTGGAACATTGCATTCTCCTTTTGAAGTTGTTTATGGCTTTAACCCTTTGTCCTCGCTTGATCTTGTTCCCATACCTGTTCATGAACGTGTTAGTTTAAATGGTGAACGAAAAGCAAAACTTGTGAAAGAATTGCATGAAAAGGTTAAGTCACAACTTGAAGCTAAGAATAAAGTGTATGCCAATAGAGCCAACATGAATCGTAAAGTTGTTATATTTGAGCCTGGAGATCTTGTTTGGTTACACTTGTGGAAAGAAAGATTCCCTAAGGAAAGGGACTCAAAGTTGAAGCCAAGAGGCGATGGACCGTTCAAAGTGTTGAAACAGCTTGGTGATAATGCCTATGTTCTTGATCTTCCTGAAGAAAGGTATGGTCCTATCTCTAAAACTTTTAATGTTTCTGACCTTTCTCCATTTAGTATTGATTCAAATTCGAGGACGAATCCTTCTCAAGTGGGAGGGAATGATGAGCTACAGCCTAACCTTGTGGATACAACCACTAATGATGACACCTCACTACCCCGCACATGTCCCATAACAAGGAGTATGGCTAAGACGTTACATTGTGTTGAATCATTTCTTTATAGGCATGAAGAGGATGAACCAAGCAGAGATGATGTCCATTGGGTTTATATGATACAAGCTTTGATCTAGTTGTATCAAAAGCATGTTGTGCATATCTTTAGTTGTTCTTTTAATATTTGTTGATCGGTTAACCTTGTTTTAGTATAGTTTGTGTTGTATTATTGCCTTGTCTTTTAGGTACACGTACTTAGCTTGAAAATGCAATTAGAACCTGAATTTTTGTTCAAGCAAGGAGGAGATAAGCAAGTAACTTACAAGCAAGGTGGTGACAAGCACCCATGTCAAATCTGAATTCTTCTTCACGTTGGAATGGATGGACAAGCTGCTCATTTCATGAACCAATTGGAAGAAGTCTTGCAAATCTTCAAACCAATCAAAAGCAAGCAAGGAGACAACCAAGCAAGCTGCACAAAGATTCATCCAATCAGTTCCTTTGAAGAGGACGGCTGGTTTAAAGCCTAATTGGTTTGAATATTCAAAGCCTAAGCTACAACCAATCAAAGGAAGTTCAAAGCAAGCTGCTCAATGCAATATCCAATCAAAACTTTGGCTGAAACTAGCAAGGAAGAAACGGCAAAAGCAACCAGCTTCTTGGAACCAAAATTGTTCAAAAAGCAAGCATGTTATTCCTAGTCTTGTACTTTGTACTTTAAACTTTGTACCTTGTAAATTTTCGTTTGTTATAAGTAGCATAGGAAGCTGAATGTACAAACACCACAATTCAAACATATTTCAATCAAAATTTCCTTTAAGGAATTCTCAACTTTTCTAGTTGAAGTTTAAGACCACTAACGGTTTTCTTCCAAGTGCATAGCCTAGAACTTGTTAGTATTTACTTCATTTTTGGTTTACAGCATCTTAGGGTCTCAATGAGGTTTTAGATGTGTTGGAATGCTAAAGAGGAAGAGGCGTTGGTATAAATTGAGCCAAGAACAAACGGTTACAGTTCAAGGGGTGTCATTGTGATGTTCTTTGCCATAGCCGAGGTTCAAATCAGTTTGGAATAGAAGATAAAGTCTTGGAAACGTTTTCTAGCCTTCATTTGGCTCATCAAGATCAAATTATGGTCTCACACTAGTAGTACCGAGATTGCAAGTTAGAGTTTAGAGGACAAATGTTCTCCGCCACATTGATCTCTATCCAGATGTACGACTTCGACGTTATATTAGGAATGGATTGGTTGGCCAAGTATCACACCAACATTGATTGTCGATTGAAGCATGTGACAGTCAAGAATGCTAAGATGGAATAGGTAATGTTTCAAAGAGATGCAGAACGAAAGAAAGTTCCCAAGAAGGTGTATATGTCGGTTGCTCAAGCTTGTAGAGCCTTAAGGAAAGGTGCCGAGGGATTCTTAGTGTATGCGATGGATGTTACTCTGGAGGTACCATCTATTGAGCAGATTCCAGTAGTCGACGAGTTTCTGGATGTGTTTTCAAAAGAATGCCAGGAGTGCCACCTTCGAGGGAAGTCGAGTTTGAGATAAATCTGATCCGAGGAGCCGAACCTATTTCTAAAGCCCCTTACAGAATGGCTCCGACAGAATTGAGGGAGCTGAAAGAACAACTTCAAGAGTTATTGGACAAGAAGTTTATCCGCCCCAGTTTGTCACCTTGGGGAGCACCTATTTTATTTGTAAAGAAGGATGGTAGGATGAGGCTCTGTATCGACTATCGAGAACTGAATAAAATCACCATAAAGAATAAATACCCCCTTCCACGAATTGAGGATCTGTTTGACCAGCTCAAGGGTGCCAAGATCTTCTCCAAAATTGACCTTAGATTAGGACACCATCAATTACGAGTGAAGGCTGAAGACATGCAAAGACACCCTTCCGCACGAGATATGACCACTATGAGTTCTTAGTGATGCCATTTGGGTTGACCAATGCCCCTGCAGCCTTTATGGACCTTATGAATACCATCTTTCGAGAACAGTTGGATAAGTTTGTGGTGATATTCATAGACGATATTCTGGTGTATTCTCTTGACGAGCAAACTCACACTGAGCATATGAGAATCGTTCTAGGCATTTTGAGGCGGAAACAACTTTATGCTAAGTTCAGCAAGTGCGAGTTCTGGCTAAGGAGTGTGACTTTTCTGGGTCACGTGATATTAGAGGAGGGATTTGCTGTGGATCTGAAGAAGGTGAAAGCTATTACGTAGTGGCCTAGACCCACTAAGGTCATCGAAGTGTGAAGTTTCTTGGGTCTAGCGGGTTACTACAGGAAGTTCGTCGAGGGATTCTCAACAATAGCAGTGCCCTCCCCTCAGTCGCCTTACTCAAAACAAGTCCAAGTTTGAGTGGGCGGCAAAATGCGAGAAAAGCTTCACGGAGCTCAATAGGAGGTTAACCACAGCTCCAGTATTGGCTGAACCCTCCGCAACTGATGGGTTTGTAATCTATAGCGATGCGTTGAAGAATGGTTTAGGTACGTAAACTGTAGCATAAGGTTATAATTTTATATATCAATTAAGTTTAGTCTAATACCTTACTTATAGGTTGTGTTTTGATGCAACACGAACGAGTTATTGCGTATGTCTCAAGACAGCTAAAGTCTTACGAGCAGAATTATCCGAAGCACAATCTTGAACTCGCAGCAGTTGTGCTTGCCTTGAAGATCTGGCGGCATTATATATATGAGGAAAGGTGAGCGGTATTCACTGACCATAAGAGCCTAAAGTACTTGTTCTCCCAGAAGGAATTAAACATGAGACAATGGAGATGGTTGAAACTGCTGAAAGACTACGACTTGACCATTAATTACCATCCGGGAAATTCTAATAAAGTGGCTGATGCATTAAGCAGGAAGTCTAGCCATGCGCGACAATCACCCTTGGAAAGAGAAATGGAAGAATTTGGTTTAGATTTGATTGACTCCACAGTGAACGTTTTGACAGCATTCACCATCACACTGAGCCTAATTGATCGGGTAAAAGAGACTCAGAAGAATGATAAGATCCTAATTGAGATTGCTGGAAAGATGAAGCATGATCAGGTCGAGGGACTTCAAGTCAAGGAGGACGGGAGCCTATGGTTCAGAGGAAGGTTGTGTGTACCAGATGTGGATGAACTTAGAAAAGAAATTTTGCAAGAAGCTCACATCTCAAGGTTATCAGCCTCTTTTTCTCTAGGATCACTTCTAGATCTATGCATCCGTGCCTGATCCTCATGAGCCTTATGGGGTGGTAATTCATGCAATTTGAACAATTTCCCATTGTGTCTAATGGAATATTTGTTTAGGTAACCGTCATAGGTAAATTTTCTATCATATTTCCAAGGTCTACCTAACAATATATGACTAGCATGCATAGGAGCTACATTATATAAAATTTCATCTTTATATACTCCTATCGTCAATGAAACAAGAACTTGTTTACTTACGTTTATTTCACCATAATAATTAAGCCATGAAAGTGTATATGTGATTAGGTTCATGTTCAAGTTCATTTTCATGCTCATCTTTTTCTTCTGTGACATATTCATTAGTTTCTTAAATTAGCATGATTCTTTTTACATTGGGGCACTCTCTACTCACATGTCCTCTTCCTTGGCATCGAAAACACTTGATTTCTCTAAAGCCACTAGGAAAGTTGGAAGACTTACCTTCATGAGCTTTCATTTTGCCTTTATGCTCACTTTTTGAGCTGGATGGTCCAAGGCTTCCTTCTTTTCCTTGCCAAGTGGGTCCTCCTCGGTTTTGTCCACTATAAGGCCATGTTTGAGGACCCTGGGTTGACATATTTTGCATTCTAGAAAAGGAAAGGCGGTTAGGCTTAAAAACTAAATTGAAATGTTTAGAGTTTACCTGACGTTCAACCTTTTCAGCCATATGCACCATCGAAGTCAAATCTCCATATTGAGTAAGCTCAACTTTATGTGCAATGTCCATCCTCAGTCCTTAATGGAACCTAGCCATTATGGCCTCGGGTGGTTCATTCGTATTAGTCCTTGCCATTAACATCTCAAGCTCTTTGAAATATTCATCCACACTTTTTTGAAACATTGACATCTCGTAATGGTCAGGGATGAATCTTCTTCTAAGTTCGAACTTCATTTCTTCCCACGTTGAGATGGGATGTTGTCCAATCCTGTTTGTCAAAGATTGGGTTTGACCCCACGAGTATAAGGTATAATCAACAAATTCAATAGAAACAGAACGTACCTTTTGGATTTTAGTGTAGTTTGTGCAAGAAAAGATGAGATCCACCTTCTTTTCCCATTGGAGGTAAGCTTCAGGGTCGCTCTTACCGTGGAAAGGAGGCATGTTCACTTTACCCTTCAAGAACTCATCTTCTTGGTGGTGACATCTATTTCCTCTTCTGTTGTTGACATGTACATGGTGCTACTCATAATCATCTTCTTCAAAAGAGTTGTAGGAGCTATCTTCATAGTCCCTTTGCACTTGTCTCCTATGATATCGTCTGGATTCTTGTGGTAGGGGTGTTATGACCTGCACCCTCGCATCGTGAGTAAGAAGGAAAGAGAGAAAATTTTAAGGAAAGTAGGGTGCAATCAAGCAAAATTGTTGTAGTGTGATACGCGGTAATGCAGTTTAAATAAAGAAGGAATCTTGTGCGATAAATAGCCTAGGTAAAATTTAAAGCATTTCTTAAGTAACATAATATGGAAGAAGTATGTAAATAAGAACATAAAATTTGGACACAACCTTTATTGGAAACTAAATTAGGATATCAAAATAAAGTGGACAAAGTTTATCTTAATATAACCCCCAATAGCCCTCTTAGGCCGTCCACCTTACCCTCAAAAGTGGAAGAACATTTTTATTTATCCATTCATTTTAATTAAATCTTGTATACAAGTTGGAAAAAAATTCTAAGTGGACAAATTATACCCACTTTCTTCCCACTAATTCTCAAAATCTTCCAAGTACCCCACTTCACCCCCCTCACGCCACCCTCACATGTAAGACCATCATATTTTCTTGTTTCTTTCTTCTCCTTTTCTTCCTTTTTTCCAAGCCACTTAGTCATTCTTTCTTACACTTAATTTTTTCCACCACTCACCATTCATGCATTCTTACAACATCTCATTTTTCATCCAACATTCAAATACAATCATTCTTAACTTTGCCATCATCCATAATGTACGAAAAAACAAGGAAAAGTCCTTACAACTCCAATTTTCCAACCAACCAGCATACTTACAATTCTTATGCATAATCATGTTTTTCCCCCTAAACCAAAGCATGCTGAAAATTTCTCCCAACCCCACAAGAATCTCAGCTTACAAGGGAAGGAAGAAGACATTTTCATTCCTCACATTTCCCCATCTCTTCCTCCACCACAAATAAAACCTTCTCTCCACTCCCAAAATTCTTTTCATTATGGCAAGAAACCCTTTCTCCCCCTCTTCCCTCATAATCTCGGCCACCTAAGGGGGAGAAAGAAACCAAGAATCTCTTCTCTTCTAGTTCACTTCCTCCACCTATTCATTCTTCATGTTGTGCCATCCTCACAACTAATCCCTTTTCATGCATTCTTAACACCCATATCATCTCTCTTTTTCTCATTTCATGATGATATTTCTCCACCACTCAACCCTTAAACACGGCTACAGCACCAAAGGAGGAAGACTTCTTCCAATTTCATCTCACTCCTCGTTCCACTACACTTTCTTCAAACCATTTCTCCTCCTCTATACTACTACTCTCTATAAGCTAAAATTCTCTCCCTTCTCCATCTTCCAACAAGCCATGTGTTCCCAAGCATAAGAAGAAGAGAAATTCTACAAGTTCTGAAGTGAAGGAAACAAGTTTTGAAGTAAAGGAAATATTGAGATAAGAATCATACCCTTTCTTCTAAGCATCATTCTTTTCACCCAACTTTCCAAAGATTCAACTTTTCCTTCCCTTTTCTCACTTAGGTCGAGAGTCTCTCAAGGGCAAAAAGAAGTTTCCTAAGTTGGGAAAGTAGGAAACTTGAAAGACTTCCAAAGGTGAGACTTTCTTAAGATTGAATCTTTGAGTGTTTATCCTCCAAAAATAACCAATTCTTCTTCCATTTCGGCCTCTAAGCCGAGTATACCAAGTGTAGAAGGGAAGAAGAAATTTTTCTATTTTAAGGCCTAAGTTCAAAAAAAAAGAAAGTACTCTTCTTAGCTTCTCCATGCATGTTCAAAAATAAGTCGTCTATGTTCTTATATAAAATGGATCATGCATGCATATGTTCAAATGATGTTTTCACCATAAACATGAAGAAAATGTTTTTGCATGCCAATTTGATGATGTCTTATGTGTAGTACTTGAATGTGGTTATGTTTATGATCACGTGAGTATAAGAAAGTGTCATGCATGTCAAGATTATGGCATGTTAAGCCACATATGTTTAGGCATATTATAAGAAATGGAAGATAGGTGTGCGTGTTTCATTTTCATGAAAAGTGTTGGTAGCTTAATAATCTTTCTTGAAAAAGTGTACTAAGAACCTCACTTTGATTCATCTTCATGTATGTACTTATGGATCATCATATATTTGCTCCTCTATTTTTTTAGTGTTTTTGCATGTAGATGGACATGGTTTAGCATGATTATAATTCTCCATGATTTGTGCTATTTTGCATGACCATAAAAGTGTGTTTCTTCGATGATCATCATCACATTTCATTGATTTTCATTAAAGGATGGGGATGTTTTAGGTCTCCATCGTTAGGCATGATTCATCACCATCATTTTGTTGTGTATTTTTGATGACCATGGTCTAAGAGTGGGTCTTTTCATGTGTTGCATCTTCAAATGTATTTGCATGAGAGTTTCATCATGACATCATGATCATGATTCTTATGTTCATGATTGTTGAAGAAATTACCATGCATGACTCTTTAAATGTTATCACCACAAGCTTCATGTCTCATCATGGTAGAATCATGTAGCATGTATGAAAATGCATGATAAGTGGAAGAGTCAAGGAAATAGGCCATTGTACATGTATGACATAATGAACAAGTTGGAAAATTGGTGCATGTGTGTGCTTATGTATTCGGCCCTATGGCCATAAGTGCTTACCAATTATGTTCGTGAGAATCTACATGTTTACATATATGAAATGGTATGAATAATATAAACTATTCATGAATTTACATAAATAAAGTGCTAAAGAAATAAAAAAAATGAAAAGAAAGGACAGCCAACACAGGGCTGTTTTGGCCGAGGGGTACAAAAAGGGCAATATAGACTTTATAAATTTCACAACACTTGAAAAAGAGGGCTGAACAGAAGGACATAAATAAACAAAGAGTAGAACAAATTTAAAGAATGAAATTAGTGATTAAAAAGCCCAAAAAGTGGACTGTTTTGAAGAATAAACCGAGGATGCCTAAACAGGGGCAGAATGGGTATTTCACATAAGATAACAATATGGAATAAGAGCCAATGAGCGTGCAAGACGTGGGTTCCAACAATTCCACCTTCCAAACATCCTTCACAGAGGGTTAGGCACAAAGAAGAAGACTTCCCCTTGCTTCCTTAGTGATAAAAACGTGTGGATCAATGAGCAAGACCAACACTTCAAGATGGTCGTTGATCAGGCAAACCAATACGGCCCTCCTGGACGGCACCTTTAAGCAATGGCAACACCTTCAAAATGCTCAACTTTGAAGTATCTTAACTTAGGTTTTTAATGCAAAACCAAGAAAACAAAGTCTCACAATAAGTGAAGAAAATATCAAGAAATTTTATTCATCCAAAGTTGTTCTAAAACTCGGGCAAAAGGCCCTGTTTATAGATGCCTAAGGCTATGTAGATAACCAGGTGTTATCTCTAAAGAAGGTATCTAGAAAGCATTTGAAATGAACTTGAAATTCAAAAATCGTTTGAATTCAAATCTAAGACAAATTCTAGCTAACATTTGAAAATCTTGCAAGATGCTATCTTCAATGTATCCAGCCGTGTATGATGATGAAGGTGGTGTTGGAGACTTGATTTGATGTGGATGAAGTGGTTGGATTTGAATTCAAAGGTTGGTTGAAGATTGAATTCAAATTGAATTTGAATTTGAATTCAAACTTGAATTCAACTTTGATTTGTGATCTCATCTTCATTATCCTTCAAGTTGGCGTGTGGAATGGCTCAAGATAAGGCTGAGACTTTCTTGAAATCTAAAGCTCAAAATAGTTGAAACTTGAATTCGAATAATGATTGAATTTAAATTCAAGTTTGGCTTGAAGTTTGAATGCAATTTAATCTCCATCTTTGAACTTCAAGTTGGCCGCCCCCTATGGAGATAATTGAGCTGGATTTTTGAAAATGGATTCCCTCTTGGACACATTTGAATTTGTTCATGTGGAGACAAACATTCTTCTCAAGACAACATTCCTTTTGTCTCCCTTTTTGAAGCACACGCCTATAATGTCCTTTTTGAGTCTCCATTTGGCTTGGAAATTCCATGTACCTAATTTACCTACAAAGCAAACACATGAAACAAAGATCACAAGGAAACAAGACAAAATTCAAAACAAGGAATACTAAGACACGCACATACATACACGTTCATAGTGTAGGCTCAAGGAAGTGAACCCAATGAACCTTAGGTTCATCTTGAACATGTTTGTACAAGAAGGTTCCAACTTGATGACGAAGTTCTCTAGCCTTCCTTCTTGTCATAGGACCCGTGACCTCTTGATGGGATCCCCGATCCTCATCAATCCCCCCTCCTTAATAAGATTCGTCCTCGAATGGAAGGGTTCATGAGTGAAAGGTGTGAGGTCAGCAAAAGGTTATGACCTCAAATCTAAACACACAATTGGATAAGAGGGACACTCCACAAATGACTCATAAACTATGTAAGATACAAGTTCAAGCAAACCAAGTGCAATGATCATACATAAGGTTGTCATCCTCAACTTCTTGGCTCGAATATCCAAATTGACCACACCAACCAATATCCAAATTGACCACACCAATCATCAATTACCTACCCAAACAGTCCATTTACCACGCCCATTCCGTTCCCAAAACCCCATTCTGCAAATTCCCAAAACATTCAAAAAACCCTAAATCAAAAACCCTAACCTTAACCTATTCGACCTTACCCCAACTTCCCTCACTTTCCAAGGTTATTTTTGTTGCAAGTCCAAGTTACAAATTGCATTTTAAATACATTGCACTATTCTGTCCAAAAACGCAAGTGCTAAGTGCAAACCGCGTGAAATCTCAGTTCTGCCCTTAGTCAAAAAAACAAAAAAAAGAGAGAATCTGAACCTTGCTCAATTTAAATAGCAAGGAAGAAAAAGAAAAAAAACAAAAGAACAAGAGAAAAGAAAAAGGGGCAAAACGTTTGTGCATTGCGTGGAAAATTTTTGGTACGATTTGCAAACCTTGGATACCATATTTCCTTTTACCCCACATTGCCGTCCCCTATATACCCTATTCTCCATCTCTTGATCTTCTTGAACCAATCACACATTTGGTTGCTCGATTGTTGCATGACTTGAACCATTTTGTGGATAGTAAGTGCATAGAATCAAAATTAACTAAAGATTGCCCACGACAACCCTTAGTTCATCTTTGGTTCAGCCTTATACATCAACTTTGGTTGCTTATTTTCTTTGAATCTTAGTAGAAAGTTCAAGTTTGTGTTCATTTCAATTGATTCTACTTTGATACTAATTGGTGCAACTTGAACACAAAAAGGAAGAACAAGTGGAGAACATTGCGATTTGAAGAAGCATTGGCGATACACTTCCTTATTGATCACTTTGATCCTTCTTAACTTCAGGTTATCCAAGAACCAAATTGGTAAGAGAGTGGAAAGACGAGAAAGCGGAGTGTTCATAGTGTGTTTTTGTTTTTACTAATCCCTTAACGTTTGCTTGTCTTTTTGTTAGTTTGCTTCTTTTCTTCTCTTTTTGTTTTTAATTGATCAGTTTGGGTAACACATGGATAGCAGCACTCACTGGGCATCTAGCAAGTCAAAAGAGGCTGAAACTGTTGACAACATGCAACAACAAATGCTGGAGATGCTTAAGAAACTCATGCATGACAATGAGGTAATTAAGCATCGCTTGGAAGACGTGGAGCGAAGCTACAAAACAAGTGATGGCCAAGGTACAAGCAGGGCCATTCCCCTCCCACAACCTAGGCGCCACCCACCAGAGGAAGTTGAAGATGACAACCTTAGACCACCACACATCGAGACAAGAAGGTTTGTTCCTCCTACACAGCCAAGAAGGTACGTCCCACGAAGGTACAACGATGATTACATTCCATATGAGCATGATGAGTATGACTTTGATGACCACCCTCCCCGTGGTTACCAAAGACGCCAAAATCCCCTTTTCCCGCAAGATGACGATTTTCTCAAAACCAAAATAAATATTCCCATGTTTTATGGTAAAAGTAATGCGGAAGAATATTTAGAATTGGAAACCAAAGTGGATTTAATCTTTTCTTGTACCAATTATAGTGAATTACAAAAAGTGAGGTACGCTTCTATTGAGTTTTCTGGTTATGCACTTAATTGGTGGACAAATTTGTGTAGAAATAGAACTAAGACAAGGCAACCTCCAATTGCTACTTGGGAAGAAATGAAGTTTGAAATGAGACAACATTTTATCCCAAACAATTATGAGAGTTCTATTTTCACGAGTTTGCAAAACATACGTCAAGGTTCCAAAAGTGTAGACGAGTATTATAAAGAGTTAGAAATTTTGTTGGAAAGGTCTAACTTGCAAGAACCTGAAGTAGCCAGTTGACCTTCAACCTTATCTCGACCTCGCGACCATGGTCCATATGGCGGAAAAGATTGAACATCAAATAAAGGTACGTAGTTCCTCCAATTTCAATTCCACTTATCGTACTAATCAGTCTTCATCAAGATTTTCCAACAAGCCTTCAGGAACGGGAAGTTCACGACCTATAGGAGGCCAATCACATGACCAAGGTGCGTCACAGAGAATGGACAATCATGTGCAATCCACACAAAGGAGAGAGGACCGCAACCAACAGAAGGCTCCTACCGGAAATTCTTCTGATCCCTCAAACAGGTTTAGAGACATTAAATGTTATAAATGTCAAGGACGTGGTCACATAGGAAAGGAGTGTCCTAATGCAAAACGAATCATGTTAATTGAGGAGACAAATGAGTATGTGTCTGAGTCCGAGCATGAAAACGAGTCTGAGCATGATAATGAAAATGAACCTGAAGAGGACCTAGGCGCATTAGATGATTTTGACACTAAAGAGTTTCTTGTTGTGCGTTGAGCTTTAAATGCATATCCGAAATTAGATGATCACGAACAACATCGAGAAAACATTTTCCATATTCATTGCATTATAAATGGTAAAGTATGCACCATGATCTTTGATTCCGGTTCTTGTGCGAATGTGGCTAGTATCGAATTGGTAAGAAAACTGAATTTGCCTATGACTAATCATCCGCATCCTCACAAACTTGCATGGCTAAATGATTGCGGTGAAGTTAGCGTAAGTAAACAAGTTTTGATCTCTCTTAGCATTGGTAGTTACAAAGATGATGTTTTATGTGATGTTGCACCAATGCATGCTAGTCATATCTTACTTGGTAGGTCATGGCAATTTGATCGACATGTTACATATGATGGTTATTTGAATCGTTATTCTTTCAAATTGAATGGCAAGTTGTACAAACTGCATGCACTTCCACCACACAAAGTCCACGAGGATCACCAACGCATGTCCAAGTCTAGAGCCGATCCTAAGGAAAAAGAAGCCGAGAGAAAATTCGTGGAGTGTATGAAAAGTGAGAACAAAAAACACGAGAGCAAGGGAAAAGAGGTAGTGCCCCTAAGTGTCAACGAGTCCAAAAAGAAGTGTGGGTATTTCGCAAAGAAAAGAGAGGTCACACGCGCACTTTATAACAACCAAACTGTCCTTATCATCATCCCAAAGTCGTGTCACCTTGCCCTTGAAGAACTCCCACCAAACTTACCTACCTCAGTTGCGTCCCTTATCCAAGAATATGAAGTTTTATTTCCCTCCGAACCACCATTCGGATTACCACCCATTAGAGGAATAGAACACCAAATCGACTTTGTCCCAGGAGGCGTGTTACCCAATCGCCCAGCCTATCGAGCCAACCCCGAAGAAACCAAAGAAATCCAAAGGCAAGTAGAGGAGCTCCTAGCGAGTGGACAAGTCCTAGAGAGCCAAAGCCCATCTGCCGTCCCCGTCATTTTAGTACCCAAAAAGGATGGAACGTGGAGAATGTGTACAGATTGCCGAGCCATAAACAAAATTACCGTCAAGTATAGGTACCCCATACCTAGGCTAGACGATATGTTGGACATGTTGCACGGATCTAAATTCTTTGCCAAAATCGACCTTAAGCAAGGGTACTTCCAGGTACGCATTAGAGAAGGGGACGAATGGAAGACTGCATTCAAAACCAAATTTGGGCTCTATGAGTGGTTAGTGATGCCCTTCGGGCTCACCAACGCCCCTAGCACCTTTATGAGGCTAATGAATGAAGTCTTACGAGCGTTCATAGGCCGATTTGTTGTTGTGTATTTCGATGATATCCTAATCTATTCCCAAACCATAGAAGATCATCTTGACAATATTAGAGCAGTTTTTGAAAAGCTTAAGCAAGAACAACTTTAAGCCAACTTTAAGAAGTGCTCCTTTTGTTTAGAACGCGTAGTTTTTCTAGGCTTTGTCATTTCGGCTGAGGGAGTAGAAATGGATGAGGAAAAGTTTAGGTCAATTGTGGAGTGGCCTATACCTAAGAATGTAGGGGAAGTTCGCAGTTTTCATGGACTAGCAAGCTTTTATAGACGCTTTGTCAAAGATTTTTCTTCCATAGCTACACCCCTAAACGAAATTGTGAAAAAAGATGTGCCTTTTAGGTGGGAAGAGCCACGACAACAGGCATTTGATGAACTTAAACGTAGGCTGACCACTGCACCCATACTTAGGCTCCCAAATTTTGACGAGACCTTTGAGATCGAGTGTGATGCAAGTTGAGTGGGTATAGGCGCAGTTTTAACCCAAGGTAAGAAACCCATAGCCTATTTTAGGACTTCCTAGGTCTCGGGGAGGACGCGATAGCATTTATGTTGTGGTTGATCGATTTTCAAAAATGGCACATTTCATTGCATGTAGGAAAGTTGATGATGCCACACATGTTGCTGATTTGTTCTTCAAAGAAATTGTTAGATTGCATGGCATGCCACGTACAATTGTAAGTGATAGAGATACAAAATTTTTGAGTCATTTTTGGCGTGTTTTGCGGGCTAAACATGGTACACAATTGTTGTTTTCCACCACTGCACACCCACAAACTGATGGACAAACTGAAGTCGTTAATCGTACTATTTCTCAACTTTTGCGTGCCATTTTGCAAAAACACATTAAACATTGGGAAGATTGTTTACCATATATCGAATTTGCATACAATAGGAGTGTCCATCACGGTACTTTGCATAGTCCATTTGAAATCGTGTATGGCTTTACTCCCATGTCTCCCCTCGATTTGATTCCTATTTCCGTGCATGAACGTTCTAGTCTTGATGGTAAACAAAAGGCAGAAAAGATAAAGAAACTGCATGAACAAGTTAAAACACAACTTGAAAAGAAATACAAAACTTATGAAAGACGAGCTAACAAACATCGGAAACGAGTTGTGTTTAAACCTGGAGATTTAGTGTGGTTACATTTGCGCAAAGAAAGATTTCCCAATGAGAGAAAGTCAAAACTGTTACCTCGAGGAGATGGACCTTTCAAAGTTTTGAAACGCATAGGTGACAATGCATACATCCTTGATCTTCCCGAAAGGTATGGTTCAATTTCGTCTACTTTTAATGTTGCTGACCTCACCCCTTTCATCGATGACCTTTTTTATTCGAGGACGAATCCTCTTGAGGAGGGGGGGATTGATGAGGATCAAGGGTCCGAGGAGGATCAAGGGCCCCATCAAGAGGTCAAGGGTCCTATGACAAGAAGGAGGGCAAGAGAACTTTGTCATCAAGTTGCCACCTTCTTGTACAAGCATGTTCAAGATGAACCTAAGATTCCTTGGGTTCATTTCATTGAACCTTCACCTTGAATGTAAACGTGTGTGTGTTGACGTGTGCGTGCATTCTTTATCTTGAAGTTCATCTTGTTTTCTTATGATCTTTGTTTTATGTGTTTGCTTTGTAGGAAGATTAGGTACATGGAAGATCCAAATAAAATGAAGGCCCTAAAATAAGGAAGATAGCCGTGTGTTACAAAAAAGGAGACCAAAGGAATGTTATCTTGAAGAGAATGTTTGTCTCCACCAAGACAAACTCAAAGGTGTCCAAGATAGAATCTCTTGATCAAATTGAAATCAAAACATCTCCATTTATCCACAAGGGGGGCCGGCCATTCTTGCAAGAAAAAGGATGATGATCAATTGAATTTAAATTCAAAACCAAACTTGAATTTAAATTCAATCTTGATTCGAATTCAAGTTTCAACCAGATTGAGCCTTAAAATTCAAGATGAACTCAGCCAAAATAAGCATCCATCCACACGCCATTTTGGAGAGAAAAGAAGGAGATAGATCACAATTCAAATTGAATCCAAGTTTGAATTCAAATTCAAACTCAATTTGAATTCAAACTTTAACCATCATTTGAATTCAACCCCAACCATCTTATCATTATCAAATCAGGTTTTCTACTCCTCATTTATTCAAGGAACACGGCTGGAAGAAGGTGGGAAGCATAAACCAACAACCAATTCAAAGTACACTCAAGTTCAAACTCAACTTGAATTCAAACTTCAACCAACTTTTGAATTCAAGTTCAAGCATATTCTACTGATCAAATCAGCTTCTCCAAGACTCCATTTTGGTCCTCATACACGGTTGAACATAGAAGAGAAGACATCTTGCAAGCAATTCAAATTTTAGCTAGGATTTGTTTTACTTTTGAATTCAAATAGTTTTCAAGTTTCAAACATTATTAGCTAGCTTATTTTGAAATAAATTCTGGTCATTTGAAGTCTGATAGGCGTGGGTTAAGGCCTATAAATAGACCCCTTTGTCTGATTGTAAACACCAACTTTTGATGAATAAGAATTCTTGATATTTCTTTCACTTTGTGTGAGACTTTGTTTTCTTGGTTTTGCATTAAAAACCTAGGTTAAGATCCTTCAAAGTTGAGCGTTTTGAAGGTGTTGCCATTGCTTAAAGGTGTTTTCCAGGAGGGCCTTATTGGTTTGCCTGATCAACGACCATCTTGAAGTGTTGGTCTTGCTCGTTTTAATCCATACGTTTTTATTCACTAAGGAAGCAAGGGGAAGGCTTCTTCCTTGTGCCTAACCCTTTGTGAAGGACGTTTGGAAGGTGGAATTGTTGGAGCCCATGGGTTGCACGCATCATATGGCTATTTGGGTTGGTAATTGATGATTTGTGTGGTCAATTTAGATAATGGATGAGTGTAGGACAAAATTGAACCAAAATTCAAATTCTAAGGTTAGGGTTTTTTTTTGAATGAGTTGGGAACTTTTGATGCTAATTTCGTTTGGTAAAATTGGGTTGGGGATTTTTGTTAAGAGTGTAAATAACATAGTTTGGAATCTGGTTGGTGAGTTTTAGGGTCGGGTTTGGGTTTTGGTTGGTTGAGCCGTGGGTATTGGGGCGGATTTAGGGTTTTGTTGGTGTTGAAAATGGCTTGTGAAGACAAACACACGTAGGACTAACTTGATTTAAAGCATGAAATCACTCACAATGTGAATCACAAGATGCATACAATCATCACCAACTAAAAGCTTCGATAGCAACAAGATGATTTGAAACCGAGGTAGCTTTATAGGCTGATGGTTGTAGTAAAAAAGAGAGCTGAATGTACTCTAAATGCTCAAACCCTAATTGTTCAAGTTTGAATGATACAATTCAGATGTTTGATGCCCAAGATGGATAAAACGTGACACTAGAACAAGAATCAACAAAGATACTAGAATGATGAATAACAAGACTCAACAAAATGCAAAGAACTCGAAACAAATCTGGACGTTTTTTTGTATAAAATGCAAATGATGTGTAGAATTAGGGGTAGAAGGACACAACTGAACTTGAAATGAATAGACTCAAACGAAAAGAAAAGGATAGAATACAGTGGAATAGAGTGACCTTGTCTCTGATGCCGATTTGATGCGTGCAAGACGTGGGCTCCAACAATTCCACCTTCCAAACATCCTTCACAAAGGGTTAGGCACAAACAAGAAGACATCCTTTTGCTTCCTTAGTGATAAAAACGTGTGGATCAATGAGCAAGACCAACACTTCAAGATGGTCGTTGATCAGGCAAACCAATACGGCCCTCCTAGACGACACCTTTATGCAATGGCAACACCTTCAAAATGCTCAACTTTGAAGGATCTTAACTTAGGTTTTTAATGCAAAACCAAGGAAACAAAGTCTCACAATAAGTGAAGGAAATATCAAGAAATTTTATTCATCCAAAGTTGTTCTAAAACTCGGCCAAAAGGCCCTATTTATAGACGCCTAAGGCTATGTAGATAACCAGGTGTTATCTCTAAAGAAGGTATCTATAAAGCATTTGAAATGAACTTGAAATTTAAAAATTGATTGAATTCAAATCTAAGACAAATTCTAGTTAACATTTGAAAATCTTGCAAGATGCTATCTTCAATGTATCCAGCCGTGTATGATGATGAAGGTGGTGTTGGAGACTTGATTTGATGTGGATGAAGTGGTTGGAATTGAATTCAAAGGTTGGTTGAAGATTGAATTCAAATTGAATTTGAATTTGAATTCAAACTTGAATTCAACTTTGATTTGTGATCTCATCTTCATTATCCTTCAAGTTGGCGTGTGGAATGGCTCAAGATAAGGCTGAGACTTTCTTGAAATCTAAAGCTCAAAATGGTTGAAACTTGAATTCGAACAATGGTTGAATTTAAATTCAAGTTTGGCTTGAAGTTTGAATATGCAATTTAATCTCCATCTTTGAACTTCAAGTTGGCCGCCCCCTATGGAGATAATTGAGCTGGATTTTTGAAAATGGATTCCATCTTGGACACATTTGAATTTGTTATTGTGGAGACAAAGTTTCTTCTCAAGACAACATTCCATTTGTCTCCCTTTTTGAAGCACACGCCTATAATGTCCTTTTTGAGTCTCCATTTGGCTTTGAAATTCCATGTACCTAATTTACCTACAAAGCAAACACATAAAACAAAGATCACAAGAAAACAAGACAAAATTCAAAACAAGGAATACTCAGACACAGGCACACACATACACGTTCATAGTGTAGGTTCAAGGAAGTGAACCCAATGAACCTTAGGTTCATCTTGAACATGTTTGTACAAGAAGGTTCCAACTTGATGACGAAGTTCTCTAGCCTTCCTTCTTGTCATAGGACCTGTGACCTCTTGATGGGATCCCTGATCCTCATCAGCCAAACATTGGCCTTAATTGCTGAAATGTTTAGATGTATGAAACCGGCCCACAATTGAGCATACATGCATACATACACGAAACAAAGTTTTAAAACCCTACGTTTTATCATACGGTGCATGTTTACGGAAATGTTTATCACGTGAAATGTTTTAAAAGAGTTTTATGCGACATGTTTGACATAGATTGTTTTATCACGTGAAACATTTTTAAAAGGATGTTAACAATCTGTACCCATGCGCCGACTGATTCCATCGACAGTGATTTACAATGATATGATTTGCTGTTTCCACAGCTTATGTTTACGATGTTATGATTCGCTGTTCTTAAAACTCATGTAATATGATTGGAGGCTGGACTGACATCAAATAGAGGAGATAAGATATCAGTGGTATACAGTATGTTACGTTTACCGGTGGCCGTCATGACACTAGAACCTAGGAGAGGTTGGTGTCATGGGCACATAGTTTCCCTACCTGATTTGACCGAATGTAACATCATGTCTGAGACCCGAGATCTCCACCATAACGCGTCACCGTTAGATCTATGTACATATGATATAACAGCATGGTTGGACCACTGGGATTTATATTTGGTACATAGGATTATATGGGGAATTCAGTCGGCGTGCTGTGTGTTACCGTTTGTATATGATGAAAAGTGTTTCAGTCATGTTTTGAGACAGATTTTATACGATGATTGCAAAATGATTATGTTTTAAAAAGTTTCTGAAAAATGATTCATGTCATTTCTTCATACGAGCATATGCATATTACTCGAGTCACCTTACCAGATACAGGTTTAGACTGTCGGTGGACTTAAGGGAATAGATACAATATGGTATAAACATTACCCGAAGGGGTATAACATTAGACACATGTTAAAAGCTTATTGAGCGAATAATGAATAAGGTAACATGAAATGCTATAATTCTTCTGTGATTTTACCTTGTGCACTTTACATGCTTACATGATATTGATGTACTTGCCTCATCTGTCACTGTAATGGTGAAACGGAGAGGCATTATGTTATTATTTTACTGTATTTATTTTCTTATCCCGTCTCCCATATATGGTCCACATAACGAACCTGAGCGAGAATACTTATTAGGCGATTCATTATCGCTCACTCTACATTTTACTATCTTGCAGAGCCTCGGGATCAAGACTTGGACTACATAGACACAGAGCCGAGAGAGTATGTTATCCGTGATCAGTCTAGTGGGCCCAGCTGATTCAACTTTTGTATTTTGTTATTTCAGACATGTATTTGTATCTTGATGTATTGATGACATTATACCTAGAGATAGTACATGATGTATGCATGTAGCTAATGTTTTTATTCTATCTATTTTATGATGCTTCCGCTATCCATTACATGTATACATCGACATGCACATAGATGTTATCGACGTCTTGTACTTCTTGTAGCAGAGTATGGTGTGTGCACTGTGCCGAGACCTTAGTCTCGGGCGGGGCGCTACAGGGGGAGACTGCCAACTTGTTCCTTGAAGAGTATGGTCTAGCTCTTCTTCTTGCTTATTTAAGAAACGCCTCTTAGAACCCTCATACCTTGGAGTTGTTTGCTCTTCCACCTTTATAAGTCTCTTATACAAGTCGTGCTGCCCTTGTGTAAAATCTTCCATAATGCATGCCGTTTGATCTTGCTTATCATCAGCTTTTGCAACATTTGTGTTATTTGCTCCATAGTTGGCTCCGGCTTGGTTCCTCTAGTTGGGTGACTTGACACACTTTTTGAGACACTTTCCATAGCTGAATACCTGAAATCTAAGTGAAAGAAAATAGGAAAACTAACACAAAGATAAAAAAAAGTGATTCGGTTAGTTAAACAAAAAATAAGGCACTCTTCCTTCCCTTTTCCTTTCACTCACTTACTCTTTGTTTCTTGACCAATCTTAGACGAAAAACAATCAAAATGAGAAACAACTGAGATGTGATAGCCAAGATGTTTCAAAACAGTCCAAGAACAACTTGCTTGAGCTCTCTGTTTTTGTAGCAGTTGGTACAAATCCATTCACTCCTCAATATCAGTACAATATATGTCTTAACACGTCAAAAAACTCCAAAAATGATACAAAACCAGTCTCAAAACAATTGATATTTTCTTGCACCAAAACAATTTCAAATAGCTCAATTATGCACCAAACTTCTTCCACACCAAAAGTGATGTATTAGGCTGAACCAAAGAAGAACTAAGTGTTGCCCTGTACAATCTTTAGTTAACTTTGGCTTTATGCGCTCAAATTCACAATTGTACTTAATGGTGTAAAATGCCTTGGGGTAGGATAGCTTTTGTATTTGGGCAGGTTTGAGGGTGTGGGGTTTCTGACGCAAGAACGTGATGGATGGATCACTCTACCACCTCCAATGTCCCTCTCACAAAGGTGTAGGCACAAAGAAGCGATCTTCTCCTTGCTTCCGTTGTGTAGAAAGTTGCTGGTTCGAGCAATCACCAAAACTTCAAGCGTACGTTGATAGGCAAACCTTCGATAGGCCCTCCTAGACGGCACTCTCAGCCTTGTCAAACACCCTCAAAACACTCACCTTTGAGAATCATTAACCTTGATTTTTGATGCAAAATCAAGAAAACAAAGTCTCACAATTTGGAGAGAAAACAAACGTTTAATTTTTTTATTGAATAGAAGCTGATTACACTTGGCCAAATGAGGCCTTCCTATTCTGAATTTTGCTAGCTAATAAGAGTTCTAAATGCATAAAACTCTATCTTCAAAGTCTATCAAAAGTTTGAATAAAAACAAACTACAATTTGAACTAAGGTTTAAACTAATTATCTTGTCTTCAATCTTGATCCTTGTAAATCCCATTTAGCCGAGTTTTTCAGGGTTGATCTTCTGAATTCTTGTGAATCTTATCTTGTTGTAGAGTTGACCATGAAGTGTGCTTTCAAACCGTGTATTTGTTGGAGAAGGGATTAGGATAATTATTCCTTAAGGCAATCATTCTCTTGGACAAATATTCCTTGGGACAAACATTTCCTAGGACAAACATTCCATAGGATAAACATTCTCTCTAGGACAACATTCTCTTGAGACAAATATTTTCTTGAACATTCTCTTTTTGTCTTTCAAGATGTCATCATCCTTTTCATGTTGTCAGGTCTCCTACAAGACAAAGTTACGAAAACAAGAATCATTAGTAATGCAAAGTTATGAAAATATGGAGATAAAAGAACTAGAAAACGCACACACACATGCGAGATTGCCTAAATGTCTTTGTTTTCAAGTAAACGAACCCAATGATCGTTTGGTTCATCTTACACATGCCTAAACAAGAAGTTTAGCAACATCAAGATCAAGTAGTTTAGCTTTGCTTCTTGTTATAGGGCCAGTGACATTATGATGGGATCTTTGATCCGCATCAATCCCCCCTCCTCAAAAGGATTCGTCCTCGAATCAAAGGAATTATCATTCTAGGGGGTTATCTCAGCAACATTGAAAGTGGAGAAAACAGCAACATACCTTGGAGGAAGGTCCAAAATGTAAGCATTTGGACCCACACGTTGAAGCACTTTGAAGGGGCCGTCTCCCTTAGGCAACAATTTATTTTTCCTCTCCTTAGGAAATCTTTCTTCCCTAAAATGCAACCAAACTAAATCACCCGGCTCAAAAGAAATTTCTTTACGATGCTTATTACTTCTTCGTGCATATGCCTTATTCTTTTCTTTAAGTTGGAGTTTAATCTTTTCATGTAACTTCTTAATGGTTTCACCTTTATGTTTACCATCTAAACTTGAATGTCTTTGCGTTCGTCTTTTCATGATATATATAAACATATAAAACGTATTTATCATGCATGCTTATCATGTAACATTTAAATCATGTATTTTTAAATCATGTAACATTTAAAACATGTATTTTGAAATGATTCAAACCCCGATTTCTCAACATATTGCATCATCACAGGGTTCATAATGACATTTCCAATGGTATATAAAAACCCCTATATACTCCATGCAAAGATAAAGTTATGACATTTTGAAGTTGTTGCATCCGGTGACCCTAATCCGAACATCCAGGTCGACTAGGAGAGAATATTACAGCATCGTAGGTCTCGGAAAGACGGTTCCGACTGTAAGCAATAAGCCCAAAAAATTCCATTGCAAAGGAAAAGTTATGGCATTTCAATGCCACCACAGCCAATAACCCTGATAGGACATCCCTGCTCGACCACGAGAGTCCATTCAGCGTCTCAGTACTTGAAAAGATGGATCTAATGGTATACAATAAGCCTGGAATCTCTAAGTGACGACAAAGTTATGGCGCTTCGAAGCCGGCATAGTCGGTGACGTAAATTTGGACATCTCAACTTGACCATGAGAGTCTAGTATTGCATCGTAGTGCTCGGAAATATGGTACTAACAGTATATAATAAGCTTGCAAACTCCAAGCAACCAAAAAGTTATGGCATTTTGAAGCCGCCATGGCTAATGACCTTGACCTAGACGTTCCTGCTCAACTAGGAGAGAATATTGAGGCATCCTAGTGTTTGGAAAGACGGTTCTAATGGTATATAATAAGCTCAGAAACTCAAAGTGAAAGGCGATTTTAAGTCGTTTTGATGCCGCCACAGCCGGTGACCTCGATCCGCATGTCCTGACTCAACCAAGAGAGAATATTACAACATCATAGGTCTTGGAATGATGGTTCCAACAGTATATAATAAATTTACGAACACCAAGCAAAACGAAAGTTGTGACGCTTCGAAGCCGCCATAGCTGATGACCTTAATCCAGATGTCTCAGCTCGACCACGAGAGTCTAACTGAGGCATCGTAGTGCTCAGAACGACGGTTCCATTGGTATAGAACACACCCAGAAACTCAAAGTGACAACAAAGATATGGCATTTTTAAGACGCCATAGCCTGTGACCTTGATCTAGACATCCTAGTTCAACCAAGGTAGAATACTGCGACATCATAGGGTTCAAAAAAGCTGCTTAAAATCCCTTCACAGGCGGTAGCAGAGGACAAGCAAAAATGGTGCGTTGAAATTGCAAGTGAACTCCAAATCATTTCAAGCATATTATGTTTTCATGCATAGCCAACCTGTAGAGGAATTTTATCATGTGAACCAAACTTCACAAGTGATTTCAACTCATTTAGGCAAGAATTAACCTTGCTAAATGATATCCCTCCTAAGTATATGAAGCATACAATTAAGATGGTTCAAATCTTGAAGAGAATCAAACCTTGATTCAAAGGAAAGCAAGACAAAGTCTTGAAGAACAATCTCTCGGCTGAGTGTATATGATGAAAAATATGGTTGAGTTTTTACAAAGAGAAGTGAGATATTTATAGGCTAAAACTAACTTAAACTATAATATATGTGATGTGCGAATCCATGGACTCCTAAGCTTTCCACCTCCAAACGTCCTTCACTAGGGTTTAGGCACAAGAAAGAAGACTTCCCCTTTCTTCCTTAGTGATGCAAATGAATGGTTCAAGCGAGCAAGAACCAAGACTTCAAGATGGTCGTTGATCAGCAAACCGTATGGCCCTCTTGGACGGCACCTTAGAGCACTGGCAACACCTTCGAAATGCTCAACTTTGAAGGATATTAGCCTAAGTTTATAGTGCAAAACCAAGAACACAAAGTCTCACAAGATATGGAGAAAAGATCAAATATTATTTTATAAATGTTCTAAGCTAGCATCACACGGGCAAGAGCCTTATTTATAGGCTGTGTGTCATCGATTTTTCCAGCCTTGAGATGATCAAATACCGTTTCAAATAAACTATCTAACAAATGTTTAAAATTGAAATTTGTTCAAAATTCAAAAATAAAACAAATTCTAGCTATAATTTGAATTGTTTGTTGATTGCCTTTTCCTCTTCATCTAGCCGTGTATGGGGAACCAATGGGAGTGTTGGAGACCTGATTTGATGGTTAGAAAGTTGTTGGAGTTGAATTCAAAAGTTGGTTGAAGATTGAATCCAAATTGAGTTTGAATTTGAATTCATATTTGGATTCAATTTTCGAGTTATGATCCAATCTTTTTCTCCTTCAAATTCGGGTGTGTGTTTTTGATGCGATTCAAGGAGCCCTAAACGTGCAAACTTCACAAATGAGGGCCTTGAATATACAAACTCCACAAACAAGAAGTTTTTGTTCAAATAGAAGATGTAAACTAAAGAGCTTCTTGTTCAAACATGTACAGGATAAGCCAAGGAATGTAGATGCATGATTTTTCTATGTTCATTGAGCCCATGATTTGGTTGTCCTTGAGTTTAATGCATATCATAAGATGTAAGGGTTGGTGGGAGGGCATGATGATCATGTCGTGCATTAGAGTCGTAATATTAAGTCTAGTTTTTATTTTGTCTTTGTTATGGTCTAAGATATTTTATAGAGTCTTGTAATATGTGTTTATAGTGCAAATTATCGTTTTGAGTGTTTTCTAAGGTGACAAGCTAAATAAGGAAAGTGGCTTGGAGAATCCCCATTTTTCAGGAAGGCAGCTGGACACCAGTCGGTATTTTGGATGCCCAGGTTGGAGTATTGATCCAATTTGATTCAAACCACTTGGAGGTCTTAGATAACTCAATTTGGGACGATTTTCATGTTTTACACTTTTGCTATTCGGACTACAAGATGGACCGAAATCATGTGCAAGTTGGGAGTCCAGAATGGAAAGTACTGAAGTTCACTGGATGGATACCTAATCTTTGGAGGCCCGTAACTCTGTTAAGAAGAGTCCAAATGAGGTGATTCAAGAGCCCAAATTCAAGGGAATTTTATGAGCTACAACTTTGCTGAAGAGTGCAAACCCTATTCGGCGTCTAAAAGCGTCTATAAGCCAGTAATCGACAGGGTGTAATTCCAGTACGAAATTTTAGGGATTTGAGTTATGTAATCTTCCTTGATTAGCTTTGACTTATCTTTTTTGTAAATTTGATTAAGGTTGATAGGTAGTATTCTTAGGACTTTGATTGATTAGTTAACTTTTAGGAGTAGAAAGAATATGGCATTAAAAGGGTTGAAAAATCGGCAGCCATGGCAGTAGCTTTTGGAGAATAAAAAATTTCAGTTCTTTTGTTGCAACCGTGTGTTGCTTCTACATTGTTGTTTTTCCTTTGGTTTTTTACAAATTAAAAATCAAGGCTAGATCCAATCAAGATTTGAGCAAACCTAGTTAATGAATCACAATCCAAGGATACGGAACGACGTGTTGGATTGGAAGATTCGAATTGCTCGACGTAGACGTTGTTGACTTATCTTGTCCAAGAAGGTGGTGTGTGCGCCATTGTCTCACGCAAGGGTTGATCAAAGGTGTCTTTTGGAGTTGAAAGAAGCGATCGTCATTTCCATACGATCCAAGATCGTATCAGTTTGGATTCTCCAAGGGTGGTGGATCACTTGTCTTGCATCTTGAAATTCAAGTCTCAATTGGTTGGAACTTGAAATTCAAATCATGTTTGAATTTGAATTCAAGTTTAACTTCAAATTGATCTCAATTTTTGAACGCAATTGGCCGGCCCTATCCTTGGTTGTTGGAGGTAATGTTGAGCTAATTTTGAGAATAAATTCCTGCTTGGACCTTGTTTGAGGTTGTCCTTGTTGAGACGAACATTCTTCTCATGGCAAACATTCTTTTTGTCTCCTTCTAGGCGCATGCCTTAAAACCCATCTTGTGGACCTTCGTTTGGCATGAAACTTTGCATGTACCTGCTTTTTCTACAAGACAAACACATAGAAACAAGGATCACAAGAAAACAAAACAAAATCAAAATAAAAACACACTCCCACACAACTCACACACGCAAGATACCTATCGTTTATAGTATTGGTTCAATAAGATGAACGCAATGAGCCTTAGGTTCATCTTGCACATGCCTATAAAAAAAAGGTTCCAACTTGATGTCCAAATTCTGTAGCTCTCCTTCTTGTTATAAGACCTATGACCTTCTGATGGGATCCCTGATCCTCATCAATATGAACCTAGCTAATAGCCAATAAAATCAATGGCTGAAAAGTGTAGCTTGAACAAGCTTGCAAGCAAAGGAAAGAAAATTATGTTTTGTTGGCAGAATTGTACATCCGATGGAATGGCCTTTGCAAGTTGTTTTTGAACCCTTTTCTCTGATTAGACCAGCCATATATCTCCCTTAGGACGCCTTCTGATGTTCCTTGTAAGCAGCTAGGGCGTCCTGTCCCTGAATGGTTGAGTTTGAGACTAATTTGGCAAGTGGACAAGTTTTGTGTTCCAAACTGTTTCGTGTTATTTGGGTTCCTTCCAGTCAGATATAGCCAATTTTGTCTTCAAGAACATTGTAGATAATTAAAAGAACTTCAAGGTTGGATTTTGAATCATTTGATTTGTGATGCAAATATGTGGGGCGATCCACTCATCCACCTTCAATGTCCTGCTTCACAATTGGGATTGGCACAAAAAAGATCCCTTCTCCTTGCTTCTTTTGTGTAGAACTCGACTGTTTTGAGCAAAACTACCAACAACTAACGGATGGTTGTTAATAGGCAAACCAATAGGCCCTCCTAGACAATAGCCGTAGCTATGGCAAACATTTTCAAAATGCACACCTTTGAAGATGATTAACTTTGATTTTTAATGCAAAATCAAGAAAACAAGTCTCAAATAATTTTGGAGAGAAAAAACGAATTGTATTAATCAAGAATAAGCTAAGGAGAAATCGGCCATGAGGCCCTTACTTATTGATGCACAATCACTCAGCTATTTAGGACCTTTCTTCAACTCAATAAACTCAGCTGGAACTATGGAAGAAGATGCAGAATATTCTAAGAACACCAAGCAACTCAATCATCCAGAATTTAGCCGAGAAGATGAATCAGCTTCAGCAAACGATCTCAACTTATTTGGACAAGCCTAAACCCTTCCAAACAATATCCATCCCAAGCTATAGAAGAAATACAATCAAGTTATGATTCAAAAACTTGAAGGGAATCAAATGATTCAAATGGAAAAACTGAAAACCGTTTTTGGTGCAACTTGGAAAACTTTTGATGACTTCAGCAATTGTCTTCGGCTGAGACTCCCTTTTGGTTGCAAGTTGATTTTGCCTTTGAATTTTGATTGGACCATCTTCTCCTTGCTTTTGAATATTACATAGGATGTCCTTGATGAGTTGGAGTGGCCCCTTGCAGCTGATTGGTTGAAAAGGCTGCTTGAAAAGTCAAGAAACTGAAATCTGTCCAGTTTTTGAGCAGTTTTCTGTTTTGAATTATAACATAACCTTCCAGACTGATTTAGCTCTTCTACTTCAAATACGAATTGTAGATCCTTCTCTGTAGATGTGTTTAGACACCAGAATGACGTCGTTTGGATCTGGGATGAGTGAGTTATGCCCGTTTGAAGTGGACCTGCTTGCAGATGTGGACCTTTGGAAGCAGTGACTAAGCAGCCAGCTTGTTGCAACGATTGTGTAGCTTGATGCAGACCTTTTTTGGGAAAGTGATGAACATAAACATTGTATCTTATCCTGTTATCTTTCACCTCCAACTGGAATCACGTCAATTGAAGTTGTGGTTGATGAGTTATGGCTGAAATACTAAGAAGGTATCATCCTGCCAGCTTGCCCTTTCAACTCAACTTGGTGTTTGAACGTTTGGCCTTTGTTCAATCATTCTTTCTTGACCTAAAAACAACTCAAACACACACCAAACAACATATGCAACATACTAGGACATGTCTTGGTTAGTTTACAACAATTTATAAAGGAAAGGAAGCTAAGCACTCAACAATATGAACAATACACACAAGACTAAATAACATATTACAACATGATTCAAAAACTAAGTTAAAGCTTGTAGAAAATGGATCCAATGTAGGCTATCTTGACTTGGTTCATCCTCAACATGCTTGTAAAGGAAGGTTCCAACTTCATGCATCAATTTATTGGCCATGCTTCTTGTTATAGGGCCTTTGTCTTGCATTGGCGTACCTCCAGCGGAGGTTGGTTCTTCTTGGATTGGCTGGGGCTCATCATTCCCCCCCTCTTGAAAAGGATTCGACCTCGAATCTAGATCAACACTAAATGGAGTAAGGTCAGCAACATTAAAAGTTTTAGAGACAGAACCATGCTTTTCTTCAGGAATGTCAAGGATGTATGCGTTATCTCCAAGTCTTTGGACAACTTTGAATGGTCCATCGCCTCTTGGCATCAACTTTGATTTCCTTTCCTTATGTAACCAAACGAGATCTCCAGGTTCAAATATAACAGCCTTACGGTTCTTGTTAGCTCTTTTGGCATACACTTTGTTTTTAGCTTCAAGTTGTGACTTAACCTTTTCATGCAAATCTTTGACAAGTTTAGCCTTACGTTCTCCATCAAGACTAACACGTTCATGAATGGGAATGGGGACTAAGTCAAGTGGGGATAAAGGGTTAAAGCCATAAAAAATTTCAAAAGGAGAATGCAAAGTACCACTATGAACATTCCTATTGTATGCAAACTCAATGAAAGCTAAACAATCTTCCCAATTCTTTAAGTTCTTTTGAATTATGACACGCAACAATTGTGACAAAGTTCTATTAACTACTTCCGTTTGTCCATCAGTTTGTGGTTGAGCAGCTGTCGAGAAAAAAAGTTTAGTACCAAGTCTACTCCACAGAACACGCCAGAAGTGGCTTAAAAACTTTGTGTCTCTATCGCTTACAATGGTACGGGGCATGCCATGCAATCTTACAATTTCCTTAAATAATAGGTCAGAAACATGTGTGGCATCATCCACCTTCTTGCACGCAATAAAATGTGCCATCTTAGAAAATTTATCGACAACGACAAAGATGTTATCCTTACCAGTCTTGGACCTAGGCAATCCTAACACAAAGTCCATTGAAAGATCAGTCCAAGGTGAATTTGGGACAGGTAAAGGAGTGTAAAATCCATGAAGTTGTGTTCTAGACTTAGCTTGCTTGCAAGTAATACAACTAGCACATACCTTTTCAACATTCACGCGCATGTGTGGCCAGAAGAAATGCTCCTTAAGCATCTCGAACGTCTTGAACGAGCCAAAATGACCCATCAAGCCTCCTCCATGTGCTTCCTTGCTCAGAAGTCCCTTTATTGAACACATTGGTATACACAACTTTTGTTCCTTAAACAAGAATCTTTCATGCAGATAGAACTTACCAAAAGGGGATTCAAGACATGCTTTGTAAATGGAACTAAAGTCATGGTCAGAGACATACAAATCTTTGATAGTTTCAAAACCAAACATGTTACAAGTCAGTGTAGTAATCAAAGTATATCGACGAGATAGGGCATCAGCAACAATATTGTCTTTTCCTTGCTTATACTTGATTACATATGGGAATTGTTCAATGTATTCAACCCATTTTGCATGCCTTTTGTTTAGTTTACCTTGGCCCTTAAGGTACTTAAAACTTTCATGATCCTCACAAATTCCTTAGGTTGCAAATAATGTTGCCAAGTTTGTAAAGATCTAACTAAGGCAAAAAGTCCTTTGTCATAGGTTGAATAGTTCAAGGCTGCTCCTCTTAACTTCTCACTGAAATAAGCTATGGGTTTCTTAGCTTGATTCAGTACAGCTCCAATGCCAACCCCGCTGGCATCACACTCAACTTCAAACGTCTCTTCAAAGTTTGGCAATCTTAGGATGGGTGCTGAGGTTAGGCGTTTCTTAAGTTCATCAAAGGCTTGTTGTTGTGAGGTTTCCCATTTAAAACTTACATCTTTCTTAACCAATTCGTTAAGGGGTGCAGCAATGGTAGAGAAATCCTTGACAAAACGCCTATAAAAGCTGGCTAGTCCATGAAAACTCCTACTGTCTCCTGGAGACTTAGGTGTTGGCCATTCAGTGATGGACTTGACCTTCTCTTCGTCCATCTCAATCCCTTCAGCACTGATCACAAAACCTAGGAACACTACTTTCTCTACACAGAATGAACACTTCTTAAGGTTGGCATATACTTGTTCCTTTTGCAACGTTTCAAACACAGTTCTCAAATGGATAAGGTGTTCACTAATGGATTTGGAGTAGATAAGGATGTCATCAAAGTATACTACCACAAATTTCCCAATGAATTTCCTCAAGACCTCATTCATCAACCTCATAAAGGTGCTAGGGGAGTTAGTTAGGCCAAAGGGCATGACTAACCACTCGTATAATCCAAACTTAGTCTTGAAGGTTGTTTTCCATTCATCTCCTTCCCTAATTCTTACTTGGAAGTATCCTTGCTTAAGATCTACTTTGGTAAAGTATCTAGACCCATGTAACATGTCCAACATATCATCCAACCTAGGAATAGGGTATCTATACTTCACAGTAATCTTATTGATTGCTCTACAATCAGTGCACATCCTCCAAGTTCCATCTTTCTTAGGGACAACTATCACAGGTACGGCACAAGGGCTCATACTCTCTTTCACCTTACCTTGGTCTAAGAGTTCCTCAACTTGTCTTTGGATCTCCTTAGTTTCCTCTGGATTGGCTCTATAAGCAGGCCTATTGGGTAGGACAGCTCCTGGAATGAAATCTATTTGATGCTCAATGCCTCTTAGAGGTGGTAAACCTTTGGGATCTCTTTCAGGGAACAAATTTGAAAACTCTTGCAGTAGTGAGGTGACTTCACTGGGCAAAGTAGAGGGTAAATCGGATGAAGAAATTAAGGTTTCTTTGTAAAGTAAGATGTACACGGTTTTATTGGAATTGATTGAGTGGAACACCTCACTTGTGACGCAAAGAAAGCACTCTTCTTCTTATCCTTTTCCTCAGAAATGACAAGTTCTTTCCCCTTTGATTCAGCTTTGTCAGAACGAATGTTTTTAAGGAAGATTCTTTCCAATTCTTTTTCCTTTGGATCATTCCGACTTTTGGTCATTCTCTTTTGATCCTCAAACACCTTCTGTGGGGGTAGTGCGTGCAGCTTAAACAGTTTGTTTTGGTGCCTAAAGGAATACCTATTTAAGTAGCCATCATATGTTACTTTGTTATCATATTGCCATGGCCTACCTAACAAGATATGACTTGAATGTATAGGTGCTACATCACATAAGACCTCATCAGAATACCCACCAATTGATAAAGGAATCAAGACTTGTTTATTAACCTTAACTTCGCCACAATCATTAAGCCAAGTGAGTCTATAAGGATGTGGGTGATTGATTAAGGGTAAATCAAGTTTCCTAACAATTTCAATGCTTGCAACGTTTGTACATGCAGAGTCAATGATGAGTGTACACACTTTGCCTCTAACCATGCAATGAATGTGAAAAATGTTCTCTTTGCAAATCTTGTTCTTCCATTTTGACTTGAACATTTAAAGCACGTCTTACAACTAAGAACTCTTTATTTTCACATTCATTACTCTCATCAACTGTTTCTTCCACTTCCTCACACGTTTTCTCAACTTCTTCATTCTCCTCCAATTCGTCCTCAGAATAGTACTCATTAGACTCTTCAATGAACATGATGCGTTTAGGGTTAGGGCATTGATTTACAAAATGTCCTTTACCTAAGCATTTAAAACATTGAATATCACGGAATCTAGTGTTAGAAGTAGTACCTTCCACCTTTGCTTTGCCTTTGTCCACGATTGGAGAGTTGCTTGTTGTGGGACGTTTTGGAAAGCTTTGTGGAGCCTTCCCTTGAAATCCACGGCCTTGACTCTGTGGAGATCTGAAACTTGTCCTAGGCTGTACCTTGGAAAAGTTTGAAGGATTAGGCCGAAAAGACGGGATAGAGGTACGCACCTTAAGTTGCCTTTCCACTTTCTCAGCAGTGTGAACCATAGAAGCCAAATCTGAGTAGGGTGTGAGTTCCACTTTGAATGCAATTTCTTTGTTAAGGCCAGCTAAGAACCTTGCCATCGTGGCCTCCTCAGCTTCTTCTATGTTTGTCCTTGTAAGCAAATGTTCTAACTCTTTATAATATTCATCAACAGTTTTGTTACCTTGAGAGAGTTGTTGCAGCTTTTGGTAGACACTTCTTTCATAGGACTGTGATATGAACCTCTTCCTCATTTCTTGCTTGAGTTCTGCCCATGTGACAATAGGAGGTTGCCTAGCGCGTCTTCTTGCATTTTGTAGATGTTCCCACCAAAGTAAAGCATAATCTACAAACCCAAAAGTAGCACACCAAACTTTGGCCAACTCAGAATAATTAGTACAAGAATACATATGATCTACCTTAAGTTCCCATTGCAAGTATGCTTCAGCGTCACTTTTCCCTTGGAAGGGAGGTATATTCAATTTAGTTGTAATAAACTCCTCTTCATGGGGTTCATTTCTTTTAAACTCGTTGTTATAATACCTCTCTTCCTGATAATAGTCATTATAATCAGGGGGATCATCAAATCTATCCTCAAATGAAATGTTCCTACGACCACCATTTAGACCACGACTGATGAGCTACAACCTAACCTTGTGGATACAAACACTGATGATGACACCTCACTGCCCCGCACAGGTCCCATAACAAGGAGTATGGCTAAGAAGTTGTTGCATTGTGTTGAATCATTTCTTTATAGGCATGAAGAGGATGAACCAAGCAAAGATGATGTCCATTGGGTTTATATGATACAAGCTTTGATCTAGTTGTATCAAAAACATGTTGTACATATCTTTAGTTGTTCTTTTTAATATTGTTGGTTGGTTAACCTTGTTTTAGGATAGTTTTTGTTGTATTATTGCCTTGTTTTCAGGTACACGTACTTAGATTGAAAATGCAATTAGAATCTGAATTTTTGTTCAAGCAAGGAGGTGATATGCAAGTAGCTAACAAGCAAGGAGGTGACAAGCATCCATGTCAAAATCTGAATTGTTCTTCACGTTAAAGATGGATGGACAAGCTGCTCAAAGAATTAACCAATTGGGAGAAGTCTTGCAAATGTTCAAACCAATCAAAAACAAGTTGGAGACAAGCAAGCAAGCAGCACAAAAATTGATCCAATCAAACTCCTTGAAGATGACGGCTGATTAAGGCTTAATTCACTTTGAAAATTCAAAGCCAAACTTGCAACCAATCAAAGGCAATTCAAACCAAGCTGCTCAAAGTATTATCCAATCAAAATTGATCAAGAAATGTGGCTGAAACAAGCAAGGAAGCACGGCAAGACAAACCAGCTTTCTTGGAACCAAAATTGTTCAAACAAGTTACCAAGCAAGCATGTTCCTTTTAGACTTGTACTTTGTACTTTAAACCTTGTACCCTTGTAAATTTCGTTGGTTTTAAATAGCTTAGGAACCTGAATGTAAAGAGAACCACAATTCAAAGACATTTCAATCAAAATTTCCTTTAAGGAATTCTCAACTTCTCTAGTTGAAGTTTAAACCACTTAACGGTTTTCTTTCAAGTTCATAGCCTAGAACTTGTTAGTATTTACTTCATTTTTGGTTTACAGCATCTTAGGGTCTCAATGAGGTTTTAGATGTGTTGGAATGCCAAAGAGGAAGAGGTGTTGGCATGACTTGAGCCAAGGACAAACGGTTACAGTTCAAGGGGTGTCATTGTGATGTTCTTTGCCATAGCCGAGGTTCAAATCAATTTGGAATAGAAAACAAAGTCTTGGAAACGTTTTCTAGCCTTTATTTGGCTCATCAATTGGTATCAGAGCTTTGGTTAGTCTTCTGTTCATGATTACATTGTTTAAACTTGCATATAAATGATGCTGCCCAAACCGTGTAGTAAACTGTTTTTATGTCCATTTAGAATCTGTTAGTTTAGGTAGTTAGTTTATGTTTTAAAGTGTTTATTAGTTAGTTTACAACAGTTTGGTAAGTTAGTTTAAGTAGCAAAAACCGAAAACACCACAAAAAGAACTTATACTAGAAGACTTAAGTGTTGTTAGAATCCGTTTGTGTAGTTTAGATTAAAACTGTGTGTAACTTGTTGTTTTTGTTCAATCTAGCTTAGACAATGTTCATTAGGTCCTAATCTAGAAGTTTAAATGGTAGTTTAGTTGAGTCCTTAAAACAGAAAACTTTGAACACAAAAATAGATTAGTTGATAGTTTAGTTTGTAATCAACTTGATAAATTCTGTTTTTAGTAGTTGTGTGCAAACTGTTTTAGACGTTGTAGTTGCTGCCTTATTTAGCTTGGTTAGACTAGTTTACAACATAGTTTAAAGGTTTAGTTGGTTGCTTAGTTTAGTACAAGAAAATCCGAAAACTAAAGAACCAAAAA
>AP025075.1:28916866-28969739 GCA_036186865.1 Eustoma russellianum | reverse complement strand
TACAAGAAAATCCGAAAACTAAAGAACCAAAAAAGTAGTTTTAGTTAACTATGTTTGCTGCCTAGTATTTAGTTGATAAACGTTTGTTGAGTAGAATATAAAGACTTACATCTAGTACCATCTAGTTTAGAAACCGTTTGCATCATAAAAACGAAAACAAAAACAAAAACAAAGTAGAATAGATAACTTAAAGTCAAAACAAAACAAGTTAGTTTAGTTTGCATCAAAACTGTTTTCCATTAGTTGTTATAGTAATCAGCCCTTATAATTGCATTTAGAAACAACTAAGTTGCATTTAGCTATCTTAAGATTAGTTAGATCATTAGCATCAAAAACAGAAAATTGCCAAAACCGTGTGTTTAGAACAAGTCTTTAAAACTCATTTGAAATCTTGGTGAATGCTAATAGCTATATCTTTTTGTTGATTTCAATTGTTTCAAACAACTTGTTGGACTTAGATACATCCTGGAAGTTAGGAATTGTTTAAGCCCCCACACTGTTAAAAAGCTATCCAATTGTTGTTTTAGATCAATTTCTGAACTTACCTTGCATTATAATCAATTTGAACTTGTTGTAATTGTGAATTGATTTCTCACTACATAGTGTTTAGCCGTGTTGTGTACGAGAAACTTTCAAATTCCAAATACAACAAACCTTGTGCAATTAAAGGCCGTGAGCAGTAGTCTCACAACAATCAAGCAAACACCCCAAAGAAAGAAAATTAAGCTTGATTGAGAAACACACGAGAGAAAAGCCAAGTATTTGTCAACAAGTAAAAGGCAAGACAAGAGAGGATTGCACAAGAAAGAAAAGTGAGGAAAAGCCCAAAATTGAACATTGCAAAAGGGAAATTCTTGTGCAAAGCTCAAAAGAAAGAAAGTGCCAAAGAAAAACCCAAAGTGTTGTAGTCTTGAAATATTGAAAGTTTCTAAAGCAAACCCCTGCTGACACTTTGTTTGTGTGCTTTTACTTTCACTTTACTTCAATTGATAATTACATATGCTGTAAAGTAAATCGAGGGATTGTCTTAAAAACCCCGTAGATTTCATTTAGCCAGAACAACAATTTGACTTCTGTGATTTTCTTGAATCCTTAGGAGAAATAGTCCAAATTGCTGTTTTTGAACGATTGTCAACATAAAGTAGAGTATTTGCATCTTGTCAATATTTTAATTGGCTTTTGCGATTGTTTTCTGAATCATGGGTCCCCAACAGAAAGATAATGCACCATCCCCGTCCTCATCTACTCCTGTCCCATCCTCAGTCCCTGTTACCCTAGAGAATATATAGCAAACACTCACTTTCCTTGTTAATCAGTTTGGTTTAATGAGAAGTGACATAGAGGATAACAAACAGAGGATAAACAATGTAGAAAAGCCAACCTCATATCAAAAGGAACCTAGTATACCTTTTCAAGAAGGCACCTCTTATGGTAATGAGTCTCATGTTGAACGTAGAAAAGTCACATCACATAGAGGTAGAGGTCGAGGTCGAGGTAGTAATGGTGGTCGTAGGAACATTTCTTTTGAGGAGAGATTTGATTATCTCCCTGAGTACAATGAAGAACACTATCCGGAAGAACGGTATGATGAACGTCAGCCTGATAGAGATGAACATCTTGAAGAAGAGTTCATTACTACTGAACTGACAATACCCCCCTTCCAAGGGAAAAGTGATCCTGAAACATATCTGCAATGGGAAACAAAAGTAGATCATATGTATTCTTGCACTAACTATTCTGAATTGGCCAAAGTGCGGTATGCAACTTTTGAATTTGTAGATTATGCTTTACTCTGGTGGGAACAATTGAAGAACACCAGGAGAAGAACAAGACAGCCCCCTGTTGTTACTTGGTCCGAGCTGAAACAAGAGATGAGGAAGAGATTCATATCTCCTTCCTATGAAAGAAGCATTTTCCAGAAATTGCAACAACTTTCTCAAGGTAATAGATCTGTTGATGAATTTTATAAAGAATTAGAACATCTGCTTACCAGGGCTAACATAGAAGAAGCTGAGGAAGCCACAATGGCTAGATTTCTAGCTGGTTTGAACAAAGAGATTGCATTTAAGTTGGAACTTACACCTTACTCTGATCTGGCTTCTATGGTTCACATTGCTGAGAAAGTGGAAAGACAATTGAAGGTTAAAACTTCTAACCCTTCTTTTCGGACTAATCCTTTGAGTTTTCCTAAAACACAGCCCATGACGCCTTTCCAAGGCCGTGGATTCCAAGGAAAATCAACCCAGAATATCCAAAATCGTCCAAAGATTCCAATCACTGATAAAGGCAAAGCCAAGGTGGAAGGTACGCCTAATGTTAAGGCTCGTGATATTCAATGTTTTAAATGCTTAGGAAAAGGTCATTTTGCTAATCAATGTCGCAACCCTAAACGCATCTTGTTTATTGAAGAGTCTAATGAGTATTATTCTGAAGAAGAATTGGAAGAGAGTGAAGAAAACAATGAAATTGAACAAACATGTGAGGAAGAAGAAGAGCTTAGTGGAGAGATTGATGAGTGTGAAACAAAAGAGTTCTTAGTTGTTCGTCGAGCTCTAAGTGCCCAAATTAAAACTGAAGAACCTGAAATACAAAGAGAGAACATATTCCACATTCACTGTATGGTTAAAAAGAAAGTCTGCACTTTAATCATTGACTCCGGTTCATGTACCAATGTTGCAAGTTTTGAACTTGTTAGGAAACTTGACTTACCTTTAATTAATCACCCCCGTCCTTATAGACTTACATGGCTTAATGAGTGTGGTGAAGTTAAAGTAACAAAGCAAGTCCTTGTTTCTTTATCAATTGGTGGGTATTTAGCTGAGGTGTTATGTGATGTAGCCCCTATGCAATCAAGTCATATCTTATTAGGTAGACCGTGGCAATTTGACAACAAGGTTACATATGGTGGTTACCTGAATAGATATTCCTTTAGGCATAACAACAAATTATACAAATTAAATGCCTTGCCCCCGCACAAAGTCTTTGAGGATCAACAACGAATGTTAAAAAGCCATAATGATCCAAAAGAAAAGGAACTGGAAAGGATTTTCATCAAAGAAAACCAACTGAAAACTTCTCATCTTAAAATTGAACCGAAAGAAATCAAAGTTTCTGCTGAACCATCTCTAAAGAAAAGTGCATTCTTTGCATCTCAAAGCGAGGTGTTCCATGCTATCAATTCAAACAAAACTATTTATGTCTTGCTATACAAAGAAACTCTGTTCTCTTCATCTGAAATACCATCTACTTTACCAAGTGAAGTTGCATCTTTACTTCAAGAATTTTCTAGCTTGTTTCCTGAAGGAGATCCCCCAGGTTTACCACCTCTAAGAGGCATTAAGCATCAAATAGATTTCATTCCAGGAGCTGTTCTACCAAACAGACCTACCTATAGAGCCAATCCAGAGGAAACTAAGGAAATCCAAAAACAAGTTGAGGAATTACTGACCCAAGGTAAAGTAAAAGAGAGTATGAGTCCTTGTGCTGTTCCTGTTATCATTGTCCTTAAGAAAGATGGAACTTGGAGAATGTGTACTGATTGTAGAGCCATCAATAAGATCACTGTGAAGTATAGATACCCTATTCCTAGGTTGGATGACATGCTGGATATGTTGCATGGGTCTAGATGCTTTAGCAAAGTAGATCTTAAACAAGGTTATTTCCAAGTGAGAATTAGGGAAGGTGATGAATGGAAAACTGCCTTTAAGACTAAATTTGGATTGTACGAATTGTTAGTTATGCCCTTTGGTTTAACCAACGCCCCTAGTACTTTCATGAGGTTAATGAATGAGGTCTTAAGGAAATTCATAGGGAAATTTGTAGCAGTTTACTTTGATGATATTCTTATCTACTCCAAAACCCTAAGTGAACATCTGATCCATCTTAGAGCTGTTTTTGTCACCCTACAGAAAGAAAAGTTGTATGCTAATTTCAAGAAGTGTTCTTTCTGTCTGGAGAAGGTTACATTCTTAGGATTTGTGATTAGTGCTGAAGGGATTGAAATGGACCAAGAGAAGGTTAAATCCATAACTGAGTGGCCAACCCCTAAGTCTGCTAGAGATGTTAGGAGTTTTCATGGATTAGCTAGATCTATAGACATTTTGTGAAAGATTTCTCTACCATAGCTGCACCCTTGAATGAGTTAGTCAAGAAAGAAGTAAGTTTTGAATAGGGAGAATCACAACAACAAGCCTTTGAGGAACTTAAGAAACGTCTAACTTCTGCACCTATCCTGAGATTGCCCAACTTTGATGAAATGTTTGAAGTTGAATGTGATGCCAGTGGAGTTGGCATTGGAGCTGTATTGCATCAAGGTAACAAACCTATTGCCTACTTTAGTGAGAAATTGAAAGGAGCTTCCATAAATTATTCAACCTATGATAAAGAATTGTATGCCCTTGTCCGTTCTTTACAAACTTGGCAACATTATCTGCAACCTAAGGAATTTGTGATTCATACTGATCATGAAAGCCTTAAGTATCTAAAAGGTCAAGGAAAATTGAACAAAAGACATGCCAAATGGGTTGAATTCATTGAACAATTCCCTTATGTGATCAATTATAAGCAAGGAAAAGAAAATGTTGTTGCTGATGCATTATCTCGTCGCTATACTTTGATTACTACTCTTTCATGTAACATGTTCTGTTTTGAGTCTATCAAAGAGATGTATCATTCTGATCATGACTTTAGTTCTATCTATCAAGCATGCATTGATTCACCTTTTGCTAAATATTACTTGCATGATGGTTATTTGTTTAAAGAACATAAGTTATGTGTACCAATGTGTTCATTAAGAGAGTTGTTGATAAAAGAAGCTCATGGAGGAGGTTTAATGGGTCATTTTGGCTCGTTAAAAACTTTGGAAACACTTAAGGAGCATTTCTTCTAGCCACATATGAAAGCACATGTTGATAAGGTATGTGACCAATGTATTACTTGCAAACAAGCAAAATCTAGAACACAACCACATGGATTGTACACTCCCTTATCTGTTCCAAGCTCAACTTGGACTGATCTTTCTATGGACTTTGTCTTAGGATTGCCTCGATCCCAAACTGGTAAAGATAGAATCTTTGTTGTTGTTGATAGATTTTCCAAAATGGCACATTTCATTGCATGTAAGAAAGTTGATGATGCTATTCATATTGCTGATTTGTTCTTTAAGGAGATTGTTAGATTGCATGGCATGCCACGTACAATTGTTAGTGATAGAGATACAAAGTTTCTAAGTCATTTCTGGCGTGTTTTGTGGAGTAGACTTGGTACTAAATTGTTATTTTCTACAACTGCTCACCCACAAACCGATGGTCAAACTGAAGTTGTTAATAGAACTTTGTCTCAACTGTTACGTGTTGTCATTCAAAAGAACTTAAAGAATTGTGAAGACTGCTTAGCTTATATTGAGTTTGCATACAATAGAGTTGTTCATAGTGGAACATTGCATTCTCCTTTTGAAGTTGTTTATGGCTTTAACCCTTTGTCCCCGCTTGATCTTGTTCCCATACCTGTTCATGAACATGTTAGTTTAGATGGTGAACGAAAAGCAAAACTTGTGAGAGAATTGCATGAAAAGGTTAAGTCACAACTTGAAGCTAAGAATAAAGTTTATGTCAATAGAGCCAACAAGAATCGTAAAGTTGTTATATTTGATCCTGGTGATCTTGTTTGGTTACACTTGAGGAAAGAAAGATTCCCTAAGGAAAGGGACTCAAAGTTAAAGCCAAGAGGCGATGGACCGTTCAAAGTATTGAAACGGCTTGGTGATAATGCCTATGTTCTCGATCTTCCTGAAGAAAGGTATGGTCCTATCTCTAAAACTTTTAATGTTGCTGACCTTTCTTCATTTAGTATTGATTCAGATTCGAGGACGAATCATTCTCAAGTGGGAGGGAATGATGAGCTACAGCCTAACCTTGTGGATACAAACACTGATGATGACACCTCACTGCCCCGCACAGGTCCCATAACAAGGAGTATGGCTAAGAAGTTGTTGCATTGTGTTGAATCATTTCTTTATAGGCATGAAGAGGATGAACCAAGCAAAGATGATGTCCATTGGGTTTATATGATACAAGCTTTGATCTAGTTGTATCAAAAACATGTTGTACATATCTTTAGTTGTTCTTTAATATTGTTGGTTGGTTAACCTTGTTTTAGGATAGTTTTTGTTGTATTATTGCCTTGTTTTTCAGGTACACGTACTTAGCTTGAAAATACAATTAGAATCTGAATTTTTGTTCAAGCAAGGAGGCGATATGCAAGTAGCTAACAAGCAAGGAGGTGACAAGCATCCATGTCAAAATCTGAATTGTTCTTCACGTTAAAGATGGATGGACAAGCTGCTCAAAGCATTAACCAATTGGGAGAACTCTTGCAAATGTTCAAACCAATCAAAAACAAGTTGGAGACAAGCAAGCAAGCAGCACAAAAATTGATCCAATCAAACTCCTTGAAGATGACGGCTGATTAAGGCTTAATTCACTTTGAAAATTCAAAGCCAAACTTGCAACCAATCAAAGGAAATTCAAACCAAGCTGCTCAAAGTATTATCCAATCAAAATTGATCAAGAAATGTGGCTGAAACAAGCAAGGAAGCACGGCAAGACAAACCAGCTTTCTTGGAACCAAAATTGTTCAAACAAGTTACCAAGCAAGCATGTTCCTTTTAGACTTGTACTTTGTACTTTAAACCTTGTACCCTTGTAAATTTCGTTGGTTTTAAATAGCTTAGGAACCTGAATGTAAAGAGAACCACAATTCAAAGACATTTCAATCAAAATTTCCTTTAAGGAATTCTCAACTTCTCTAGTTGAAGTTTAAACCACTTAACGGTTTTCTTTCAAGTTCATAGCCTAGAACTTGTTAGCATTTACTTCATTTTTGGTTTACAGCATCTTAGGGTCTCAATGAGGTTTTAGATGTGTTGGAATGCCAAAGAGGAAGAGGTGTTGACATGAATTGAGCCAAGGACAAACGGTTACAGTTCAAGGGGTGTCATTGTGATGTTCTTTGCCATAGCCGAGGTTCAAATCAATTTGGAATAGAAGACAAAGTCTTGGAAACGTTTTCTAGCCTTTATTTGGCTCATCAACGACTCCTACCACGTCCTCTGTGAGACATGTTTCCACGTTGTTCAGTCTAAGATTCACCACCAAAAGATGTTCCTTCGTTAAAAGGTACACTTGGAGGTTCTCTTCGACCTTGACTAGCACTTTCTCCCTTGGGAGCTCGAGAATTATTTTTAAGATCTTCAATTTCACTTTTCATGTGGCCAAAAGCTTGAATCATGCTAGCAATAGTTTGTGGCAATGTTTCAAGTGTGATAGGACTTGGGGTATGCTGGGGGTAGAAGGGGGTGAATTTTCTCTTTCTTGTGAAGTAACCATGATTGAAAGCAAGTAAAGAAGTCCAACCAAAAAAAAGTTGACAAGATATTTACTTCTACTTTAAGTTGACAATTGATTAAACAACAATCTTGGACTATCTAAGAATCAAAGAAGCATAGAAGTCAAGTGATGTTTAGGCCGGATCAAGAAAACTGAGGGTTTTTACAAAACAGTCCCTTAACTTACTTCAATCTTTATGCAATCTCAATGGTAATAAAACGAAAGCCAAGTACACATACACAAGTGCTCAGTAAGGGTTTGTTCTTGAAACTTTTCAACAAAGATCAACACTTTGGGTGATGGTACTTTTGCACAAATTTCGTTTCTAAGTTCCTCTTTTTGTGAATTTGGAACTTTTCTAATGTAAGGCTATTCCTCTCCTCTTGTGCAATCTCTCATGCGTCTTGCCTCTTACTTTTGTGACGTAGGTTGGCTTTTCTCTCAGTTTCTTTCTCAAACAAGCTCTATTTTCTTTCTTTGTGCTTTTTGGCTTGTTTGGTGAGACTACTGCTCACAGCCTTTATGAGACATTGCTCACGGCTTTGGGTTTCTTGCACAAGTTTTGGTTGTTCTTTTGTGAAAAAGTTCCCTTTACAACACGACTGAACACTAGTGAAGTGACAAGTATTTCACAAATATAACAACCAAGAATGTATAAAGTTCAATGCAAGTTCAGAAAGTGTAATGACAACAAGATGATTCGTTCGGGTTGGCAATATAACAATGTGGGCTAAAATATGGAAAGACTGATTTTAAATGAGAACCTAAGTCCAACAAAGTCTTTAATCAATTTAAACCAACACAAAGTAAAGGTGAATATTCAGCCAACGTTTAAGCATGAACCAATATGCTTGTAATCAATCAATGTATACTCCTAAGCCACGGTTCGCATGCAAGTCTTTTTTTTTCAGTTCATATGCCTAAAAATAATGTAAAATGTATCATACAAAAGGTACTACACTAGTTTGATATGTCTTAAACAAAGGATAAGCAACAACTATTTGTGTAACTAGCTATTCCTATGCTTTGATTAAACAGCCTACTAACGTTAAGTTCCTTTGTGATTTTCGGTTTTACCACTTTAAAACAACATGAATGCAAGACATACAAACATATCTTAGACTAATGGGTGATGATTTCAATCAAGGAAAAAAATAGAACTAAGTTAACTAGGACACGGCTTGCAACAAAGATACACGCATACACTTCTTCGATTTTCTAGTTTTAATTAACTAACAAAACTAAACAAACTACAACATAATATATTTAAACACTTGCCTAAACACGTTTATGACCTGAAACCTCAAGCAAAACATTAACTAAAACAAGTTTTTAAACTATGACAAGTCTTAATAGCACACGGTTGAAAACAGGTTCTACCCGGTTGTTTTTCACTTGCTTGTTTCTTATGCCAAATCACATCCAACATCAAACAAACTCTAACACATTATATTTTAGTATGTTATGGATGTTCATGCAAAGTTTGAGCAAAGTTTGATAAGAAAAACTCAATGAAAACAGCTCCTAATTCAGATTGCTCGTTGGCTGGCCAAACAGGACACTTGGGCAGATTTCTTGCTTTTTCTTAGACCAAACAATACCAAATCACCAAACCAACTTTCGCACATCATGATCAAAGGTTTAGTAGGTGATTTATCAAGTTTCATGCCCAGGTTGTCAGGAGAAAATTCGCAAGAGAACAAGACTCAAACTACTACACAAAAGCTGGAAAAACAGAATTGATGGAAAACTAGGTGTTTTTGGGTTTTCTGGATTTAATGACTTAACAAACATCTAAACAAGTGTTACACATCTTAATCTAACATCTTAAACTACTGTTTTGGATGAAATTTAGGTGCTGGAAGTACAAGGAAAAACGTGAAACATACAAACACAAACAGAATCGAAAACTGAAATATGACACTTGAACTAGCTACTGTTTTTGTTTTCTGATTTGTATGCAATTAACAAATGTTCAAACTAACATTAACACAACATTTCTAACACCTTAAAGGTATGTTTGAACCAAGTTTAGGTGCTGGAATATCAAAACAAACGTGCAGCAACAACACAACACAAGCAGATTGCAAATGGACAACTAAAACCAAAAACAGCAAATTGAAACACAAGATATTTGAGTTGAAGAACACCTTATAGCTCTGATACCACTTGATGCACAATCACTCAGCTATTTAGGACCTTTCTTCAACTCAATAAACTCAGCTGGAACCATGGAAGAAGATGCAGAATATTCCAAGAACACCAAGCAACTCAATCATCCAGAATTTAGCCGAGAAGATGTGATGAGCCAAACGAAGGCTAGATAAACGTTCCAAGGACTTTGTCTCCTATTCCAAATTGATTTGAACCTCAGCTATGGCAAAGAACATCACAATGACACCCCTTGAACTGTAACCATTTGTTCTTGGCTCAATTTATACCAACACCTCTTCCTCTTTGGTATTCCAACACATCTAAAACCTCATTGAGACCCTAAGATGCTGTAAACCAAAAATGAAGTGAATACTAACAAGTTCTAGGCTATGAACTTGGAAGAAAACCGTTAGTGGTCTTAAACTTCAACTAGAATAAGTTGAGAACTCCTTAAAGGAAAATCTGATTGAAATGTGTTTGAAAAATTGTGTGTTTACATTCAGGTTCCTATGCTATTTAAAACAAACGAAAATTACATGTGTACAAGGTTTAAAGTACTAAGTACAAGTCTAGAAATAACATGCTTGCTTGGTAACTTGTTTGAACAACTTTAGTCCCTAGAAAGCTGGTTCCCTTTGCCGTGCTTCTTTGCTTTGTTTCAGCCAAAGTTTTGATTGGATAATGCATTGAGCAGCTTGGTTTGAACTCCCTTTGATTGGTTGCAAGTTTGACTTTGAATCTTCAAACCATTTGAGCTTTAAACCAACCGCCCTCTTTAAAGGAATTGATTGGATGAATCTTTGTGCAGCTTGTTTACTTGTCTCCAACTTGAGTGTGATTGGTTTGAACATTTGCAAGACTTCTTTTCATTGGTTAAAGCTTTGAGCAACTTGTCTTGCTCACTATTTGCGTGGAGGACAAAGCCTTGTGTTTGACATGAGTGCTTGTCACCTCCTTGCTTGTAAGCTACTTGCTTATCACCTCCTTGTTTGTAACCTACTTGCTTATCACCTCCTTGCTTGTAAGCTACTTGTTTGTCACCTCCTTGCTTGAACAAAAATTCGGATTCTACTTGCATTTTCAAGCTAAGTATGTGTACCTGAAAACAAGGCAATGATACTACACAAACTATCCTAAAACAAGTTAACCGATCAACAAATATCAAAAGAACAATTTAAAGATATGTACAACATGCTTTTGATACAACTAGATCAAAGCTTGTATCATATAAACCCAACGGACATCATCTCTGCTTGGTTCATCCTCTTCATGCCTGTAAAGAAATGATTCAACACAAAGTAACAACTTCTTAGCCATACTCCTTGTTATGGGACCTATGCAGGGCAGTGAGGTGTAATCATCAGTGTTTGTATCCACAAGGTTAGGCTGTAGCTCATCATTCCCTCCCACTTGAGAGGGATTCGTCCTCGAATCTGAAACAATACTAAATGGAGAAAGGTCAGCAACATTAAAAGTTTTAGAGATAGGACCATACCTTTCTTCAGGAAGATCGAGAACATAGGCATTATCACCAAGCCGTTTCAACACTTTGAACGGTCCATCGCCTCTGGGCTTCAACTTTGAGTCCCTTTCCTTAGGGAATCTTTCCTTCCTCAAGTGTAACCAAACAAGATCACCAGGCTCAAATATAACAACTTTACAATTCCTGTTGGCTCTATTGGCATACACTTTATTCTTAGCTTCAAGTTGTGACTTAACCTTTTCATGCAATTCTTTCACAAGTTTTGCTTTTCGTTCACCATCTAAACTAACACGTTCATGAACAGGTATGGGAACAAGATCAAGTGGGGACAAAGGGTTAAAGCCATAAACAACTTCAAAAGGAGAATGCAAGGTTCCACTATGAACAACTCTATTGTATGCAAACTCAATATAAGCTAAGCAGTCTTCCCAATTCTTTAAATTCTTTTGAATGACAACACGTAACAGTTGAGACAAAGTTCTATTAACAACTTCAGTTTGACCATCGGTTTGTGGGTGAGCAGTTGCAGAAAATAACAATTTAGTACCAAGTTTACTCCACAAAACACGCCAAAAATGACTTAGAAACTTTGTATCTCTATCACTAACAATTGTACGTGGCATGCCATGCAATCTAACAATCTCCTTACAGAACAAATCAACAATATGAATAGCATCATCAACTTTCTTACATGCAATGAAATGTGCCATTTTGGAAAATCTATCAACAACAACAAAGATGCTATCTTTACCAGTTTTGGATCGAGGCAATTCCAATACAAAGTTCATAGAAAGATCAGTCCAAGGTGAGCTTGGAACAGATAAGGGAGTGTGCAATCCATGTGGTTGAGTTCTAGATTTTGCTTGTTTGCAAGTAATACATTGGTCACATACCTTATCAACATGTGCTTTCATATGCGGCCAGAAGAAATGCTCCTTAAGTGTTTCCAAAGTTTTTAACGAGCCAAAATGACCCATTAAACCTCCTCCATGAGCTTCTTTTATTAACAACTCTCTTAATGAACACATTGGTACACATAACTTATGTTCTCTAAACAAATAACCATCATGCAAGTAATATTTAGCAAAAGGTGAATCAATGCATGCTTGATAGATAGAACAAAAGTCATGATCAGAATGATACGTCTCTTTGATAGACTCAAAACCAAACATGTTACATTGATGAGCCAAACGAAGGCTAGAAAACGCTGCCAAGGACTTTGTCTCCTACTCCAAACTGATTTGAACCACAGCTATGGCAAAGAACATCATAATGACACCCCTTGAACTGTAACCGTTTGTTCTTGGCTCAATTTATACCAACACCTCTTCCTCTTTGGTATTCCAACACATCTAAAACCTCATTGAGACCCTAAGATGCTGTAAACCAAAAGATGAAGCAAATACTAACAAGTTCTAGGCTAGGAACTTGAAAGAAAACCGTTAAGTGGTCTTAAACTTCAACTAGCATAAGTTGAGAACTCCTTAAAGGATATTTGATTGAAATGTGTTTGAAAATAGTTGTGTTTTACATTCAGGTTCTAAACCTACTTATAACAAACGAAAATGATGAAAAGTACAAGTTTTAATGTACAAAGTACTAGACTAAAATGACATGCTTGCTTTGAAACTTGTTTGAGCAATTTGGTTCCAAGAATTCAGGTTGTCTTTTACGTGCTCCCCATGCTTGTCTCTAGCTTTCTTTCTTCATCAATTTGATTGGATAATACATGGAGCAGCTTGCTTGAGAAATGCCTTTGATTGGTTGCAATTTGGTGTTGAATTTTCAAACCAATTATGCATAGACCAGCCGTTTCTTCTTGCTAGATTTCAGCCAAAATTCTGATTGGATAATGTAGTGAGCAGCTTGGTTGAACTCCCCTTTTGATTGGTTGTAGTTTAGGCTTTGAATATTCAAACCAATCAGCCATGAACCAGCCGATTTCTCCTTTGAATTTGATTGGATCAAATGTTGAGCAGCTTGCATTCTTGTTCTAACTTGATTGTGATTGGTTTAAGCATTTGCAAGACTTCTTCCTATTGGTTAAAGCTTTGAGCAGCTTGTATCTTCCTTGTTTGCGTGAGAAGAAATCAGATTTTTGACATGGTTGCTTGTCACCACCTTGCTTGTAAGCTACTTGCATTTCACCTCTTTGTTTGGACAAAAATTCAGGTTTGAATTGCATCTTCAAGCTATGTACGTGTACCTGAAAGACAAGGCAATAATACAACACAAACTATCCTAAAATAAGGTTAACTAACCAACAATATTAAAAAGAACATATAAAGATATGTACAACATGCTTTTGATACAACTAGATCATAGCTTGTATCATATAAACCCAATGTACATCATCTTTGCTTGGTTCATCCTCTTCATGCCTGTAAAGAAATGATTCAACACAATGCAACAATTTCTTAGCCATACTCCTTGTTATGGGACCATTGTGGGGCAATGAGGTGTCATCATCAGTGTTTGTATCCACAAGGTTAGGCTGTAGCTCATCATTCCCTCCCACTTGAAAAGGATTCGTCCTCGAATCTGAATCAATACTAAACGGAGAAAGGTCAGCAACATTAAAAGTTTTAGAGATAGGACCATACCTTTCTTCAGGAAGATCGAGAACATAGGCATTGTCACCAAGCCGTTTCAACACTTTGAACGGTCCATCGCCTCTTGGCTTCAATTTGGAGTCCCTTTCCTTAGGGAATCTTTCTTTCCTCAGGTGTAACCAAACAAGATCACCAGGTTCAAATATAACAACTTTACGATTCCTGTTGGCTCTATTGGCATACACTTTATTCTTAGCTTCAAGTTGTGACTTAACCTTTTCATGCAATTCTTTCACAAGTTTTGCTTTCCGTTCACCATCTAAACTAACACGTTCATGAACAGGTATGGGAACAAGATCAAGCGGGGACAAAGGGTTAAAGCCATAAACAACTTCAAAAGGAGAATGCAATGTTCCACTATGAACAACTCTATTGTATGCAAACTCAATATAAGCTAAGCAGTCTTCCCAATTCTTCAAGTTCTTTTGAATGACAACACGTAACAGTTGAGACAAGGTTCTATTAACAACTTCAGTTTGACCATCGGTTTGTGGGTGAGCAGTTGTAGAAAATAACAATTTAGTACCAAGTTTACTCCACAAAACACGCCAAAAATGACTTAGAAACTTTGTATCTCTATCACTAACAATTGTACGTGGCATGCCATGCAATCTAACAATCTCCTTACAGAACAAATCAACAATATGAATAGCATCATCAACTTTCTTACATGCAATGAAATGTGCCATTTTGGAAAATCTATCAACAACAACAAAGATGCTATCTTTACCAGTTTTGGATCGAGGCAATTCCAATACAAAGTTCATAGAAAGATCAGTCCAAGGTGAGCTTGGAACAGATAAGGGAGTGTGCAATCCATGTGGTTGAGTTCTAGATTTTGCTTGTTTGCAAGTAATACATTGGTCACATACCTTATCAACATGTGCTTTCATATGCGGCCAGAAGAAATGCTCCTTAAGTGTTTCCAAAGTTTTTAACGAGCCAAAATGACCCATTAAACCTCCTCCATGAGCTTCTTTTATGAACAACTCTCTTAATGAACACATTGGTACACATAACTTATGTTCTCTAAACAAATAACCATCATGCAAGTAATATTTAGAAAAAGGTGAATCAATGCATGCTTGATAGATAGAACAAAAGTCATGATCAGAATGATACGTCTCTTTGATAGACTCAAAACCAAACATGTTACATGAAAGAGTAGTAATCAAAGTATAGCGACGAGATAAGGCGTCAGCAACAACATTTTCTTTTCCTTGCTTATACTTGATCACATAAGGGAATTGTTCAATGAATTCAACCCATTTGGCATGTCTTTTGTTCAGTTTTCCTTGACCTTTTAGATACTTAAGGCTCTCATGATCAGTATGAATCACAAATTCCTTAGGTTGCAGATAATGTTGCCAAGTTTGTAAAGAACGGACAAGGGCATACAATTCTTTATCATAGGTTGAATAATTTATGGAAGCTCCTTTCAATTTCTCACTAAAGTAGGCAACAAGTTTGTTACCTTGATGTAATACAGCTCCAATGCCAACTCCACTGGCATCACATTCAACTTCAAACATTTCTTCAAAGTTAGGCAATCTCAGGATAGGTGCAGAAGTTAGACGTTTCTTAAGTTCCTCAAAGGCTTGTTGTTGTGATTCTCCCAATTGAAAACTTACATCTTTCTTGACTAACTCATTCAAGGGTGAAGCTATGGTAGAGAAATCCTGCACAAAACGTCTATAGAAGCTAGCTAATCCATGAAAACTCCTAACATCTCCAGCAGACTTAGGGGTTGGCCATTCAGTTATGGATTTAACTTTCTCTTGGTCCATTTCAATTCCTTCAGCACTAATCACAAATCCTAAGAATGTAACCTTCTCCAGACAGAAAGAACACTTCTTGAAATTAGCATACAACTTTTCTTTCTGTAGGGTGATAAAAACAGCTTTTAGATGGATCAGATGTTCACTTAGGGTTTTGGAGTAGATAAGAATGTCATCAAAGTAAACTACTACAAATTTCCCTATGAATTTCCTTAAGACCTCATTCATTAACCTCATGAAAGTACTAGGGGCGTTGGTTAAACCAAAGGGCATAACTAACCATTCGTACAATCCAAATTTAGTCTTAAAGGCAGTTTTCCATTCATCACCTTCCCTAATTCTCACTTGGAAATATCCTTGTTTAAGATCTACTTTGCTAAAGCACCTAGACCCATACAACATATCCAACATGTCATCCAACCTAGGAATAGGGTATCTATACTTCACAGTGATCTTATTGATGGCTCTACAATCAGTACACATTCTCCAAGTTCCATATTTCATAGGGACAATGATAACAGGAACAACACAAGGACTCATACTCTCTTTTACCTTACCTTGGGTCAATAATTCCTCAACCTGTTTTTGGATTTCCTTAGTTTCCTCTGGATTGGCTCTATAGGCAGGTCTGTTTGGCAGAACAGCTCCTGGAACGAAATCTATTTGATGCTCAATGCCTCTTAGAGGTGGTAAACCTGGGGGATCTCCTTCAGGAAACAAGCTAGAAAATTCTTGAAGTAAAGATGCAACTTCACTTGGTAAAGTAGATGGTATTTCAGATGAAGAGAACAGAGTTTCTTTGTAAAGCAAGATATAAACATTTTTGTTTGAATTGATAGCATGGAATACCTCACTTTGAGATGCAAAGAATGCGCTTTTCTTTAGAGATGGTTCAGCAGAAACTTTGTTTTCTTTCGGTTCAATTTGAAGATGAGAACTTCTCAGTTGGTTTTCTTTGATGAAAATCCTTTCCAATTCCTTTTCTTTTGGATCATTATGGCTTTTTAACATTCGTTGTTGATCCTCAAAGACTTTGTGTGGGGGTAAGGCATTTAATTTGAACAGTTTGTTGTTATGCCTAAAGGAATATCTATTCAGGTAACAATCATATGTAACTTTGTTGTCAAATTGCCACGGTCTACCTAATAAGATATGACTTGATTGCATAGGGGCTACGTCACATAACACCTCAACAGAATACCCACCAATTGATAAAGGAACTAGGACTTGCTTTGTTACTTTAACTTCACCACATTCATTAAGCCACGTAAGCCTATAAGGATGAGGGTGATTAATTAAAGGTAACTCAAGTTTCCTAACAAGTTCAAAACTTGCCACATTGGTACATGAACCGGAGTCAATGATTAAAGTGCAGACTTTCTTTTTAACCATACAATGAATGTGGAATATGTTCTCTCTTTGTATGTCAGGTTCTTCAGTTTTAATTTGGGCACTTAGAGCTCGACGGACAACTAAGAACTCTTTCGCTTCACACTCATTAGTCTCTTCACTAATCTCTTCTTCTTCCTCACATGTTTGTTCAATTTCATTGTTTTCCTCACTCTCTTCCAATTCTTCTTCAGAATAATACTCATTAGACTCTTCAATAAACATGATGCGTTTAGGGTTGGGACATTGATTAGCAAAATGACCTTTTCCTAAGCATTTAAAACATTGAATATCACGAGTCTTAACATTAGGCGTACCTTCCACCTTGGCTTTGCCTTTATCAGTGATTGGAAACTTTGGACGATTTTGGATGTTCTGGGTTGATTTTCCTTGGAATCCACGGCCTTTACCTTGTTGTGGACGGAAAGGCGTCCTGGGCTGTGTTCTAGGAAAACTCATAGGATTAGTCCGAAAAGAAGGGTTAGAAGTTTTTACCTTCAATTGTTAGAAGTTTTTACCTTCAATTGTCTTTCCACTTTCTCAGCAATGTGAACCATAGAAGCCAGATCAGCGTAAGGTGTAAGTTCCACCTTAAATGCAATTTCTTTGTTCAAGCCAGCTAGAAATCTAGCCATTGTGGCTTCCTCTGCTTCTTCTATGTTAGCCCTGGTAAGCAAATGTTCTAATTCTTTATAAAATTCATCAACAGATCTATTACCTTGAGAAAGTTGTTGCAATTTCTGGAAAACGCTTCTTTCATAGGAAGGAGATATGAATCTCTTCCTCGTCTCTTGTTTCAGCTCGGACCAAGTAACAACAGGGGGCTGTCTTGTTCTTCTCCTGGTGTTCTGCAATTGCTCCCACCAGAGTAAAGCATAATCTACAAATTCAAAAGTTGCATACCGCACTTTGGCCAGTTCAGAATAGTTAGTGCAAGAATACATATGATCTACTTTTGTTTCCCATTGCAGATAAGCTTCAGGATCACTTTTCCCTTGGAAGGAGGGTATTGTCAGTTTAGTAGTAATGAACTCTTCTTCAAGATGTTCATTTCTATCAGGTTGACGTTCATCATACCGTTCTTCCGAATAGTGTTCTTCATTGTACTCAGGGAGATAATCAAATCTCTCCTCAAAAGAAATGTTCCTACGACCACCATTACTACCTCGACCTCGACTTCTACCTCTATGTGATGTGACTCTTCTAGGTTGAACATGAGACTCATTACCATAAGAGGTGCCTTCTTGAAAAGGTATACTAGGTTCCTTTTGATCTGAGGTTGGCTTTTCTACGTTGTTTATCCTTTGTTTGTTATCCTCTATGTCACTTCTCATTAAACCAAACTGATTAACAAGGAAAGTGAGTGTTTGCTGTATATTCTCTAGGGTAACAGGGACTGGGATGGGACAGGAGTAGATGGGGACGGTGATGATGCATTATCTTTCTGTTGGGGACCCATGATTCAAAAGACAGTCTCAAAAACCAATTTAAAATATTGACAAGATGCAAATACTCTACTTTATGTTGACAATTGTTCAAAACAGCAACTTGGACTATTTCTCCTAAGGATTCAAGTAAATCACAGAAGTCAAATTGTTGTTCGGGCTGAATGAAATCTACGGGGTTGTTTAGGACAATCCCTCAATTACTTTACAGCATATGCAATTATCAATTGAAGTAAAGTGAAAGTAAAGACACACAAACAAAGTGCTAGCAAGGGTTTGCTTTAGAAACTTTCAATATTTCAAAACTACAACACTTTGGGGTTTGGTTTGGGCACTTTCTTTCTTTTGAGCTTTGCACGGGAATTTTCCTTTTATGCAATGTTTATTTTTGGGCTTTTCCTCACTTGGTTTTCTTGTGCAATTCTCTCTTGTCTTGCCTCTTACTTGTTGACAAATATTGGCTTTTATCTCGCGTATTTCTCAATCAAGCTTAATTTTCTTTCTTTGGAGGGGTTTGCTTGATTGTTGTGAGACTACTCCTCACGGCCTACATGAGACATTGCCCACGGCCTTTAATTGCACAAGGTTTGTTGTATTTGGAATTTGAAAGTTCCTCGTACACAACACGGCTAAACACTATGTAGTGAGAATTCAATTCACAATTACAAAAGTTCAAATTGTATATAGTGCAATGTAAGTTCAGAAATTGATCTAAAACAACAATTGGATAGCTCTTTATCAGTGTGGGGCTTAAACAATTCCTAACTTTCAGAATGTATCTAAGTCCAACAAGTTGTTTGAAACAATTGAAATCAACAAAAAGATAAAGCTATTAGCATACACCAAGATTTCAAATGGGCTTTAAAAGGTTGTTCTAAACCACACGGTTTTTGGGCAGTTTGTCCTTTTTTTTAGGCAAATGATCTAACTAATCTTAAGATGGCTAAATGTAACTTATTTGTTTCTAAATGCAATTCATAAAGGCTGATTACTAACAACTAATGGAAATCAGTTTTTGATGCAAAGTAAGCTAACTTGTTTTGTTCTGTTTTTAAGTGATCTATCCTACTTTTTTTGTTTGGTTTTTGTTTGTATGATCCAATCAGATTCTAAACTAAATGATACTAGATGCAAGGGTTGATGTTCAAACGTATGTCAATTGAACTAGGCAGCACACTTACTAGCTAAAACTACTTTGTTTTGTTCTTTGGTTTTCGGATTTATTGTGCTAAACTAATCAACCAACTAAAACACTTAAACTATGTTGTAAACTAGTCTAACCAAGCTAAATAAGGCATCACTATATAACGCCTAATCAGTTTGCACACAAGTACAAGAAACAGAATTTTAACAACTTGATTACAAGTAAACTATCAACTATTCTAATTTTTGTGTTCAAGTTTTCTGATTTAAGGACTTAACTAAACTAACACTTAAACTTCTAGATTAGGGTCTAATGAAGATTAACTAAGCTAGATTGAACAAGAACAATCAGTTTTACACGGTTTTGATCTAAGCTACACAATCAGATTCTAACAACACTAAGTCTAGTCTAAGTTCTTTTTATGGGGGGGGTTTCGGTTTTGCCTACTTAACTAAGTTACCAAACTATAGTATACTATCTAACAAGCACTTTAAAAACATAAACTAACTACCTAACAAACAGGCTCTAAACGGACATAAAAAAATCAGTTCACTACAAGATTTGGGCAGCATCATTCATATGCAAATTTTAAACAATGTAAACATGAATAGAAGACTAACCAATTCTCTGATACCAATTGATGAGCCAAACGAAGGCTAGAAAACGCTGCCAAGGACTTTGTGTCCTACTCCAAACTGATTTGAACCACAGCCATGGCAAAGAACATCATAATGACACCCCTTGAACTGTAACCGTTTGTTCTTGGCTCAATTTATACCAACACCTCTTCCTCTTTGGTATTCCAACACATCTAAAACCTCATTGAGACCCTAAGATGTTGTAAACCAAAAGATGAAGCAAATACTAACAAGTTCTAGGCTAGGAACTTGAAAGAAAACCGTTAAGTGGTCTTAAACTTCAACTAGCATAAGTTGAGAACTCCTTAAATGATATTTGATTGAAATGTGTTTGAAAATAGTTGTGTTTTACATTCAGGTTCTAAACCTACTTATAACAAACGAAAATGATGAAAAGTACAAGTTTTAATGTACAAAGTACTAGACTAAAATGACATGCTTGCTTTGAAACTTGTTTGAGCAATTTGGTTCCAAGAATTCAGGTTGTCTTTTACGTGCTCCCCATGCTTGTCTCTAGCTTTCTTTCTTCATCAATTTGATTGGATAATACATGGAGCAGCTTGCTTGAGAAATGCCTTTGATTGGTTGCAAATTGGTGTTGAATTTTCAAACCAATTATGCATAGACCAGCCGTTTCTTCTTGCTAGATTTCAGCCAAAATTCTGATTGGATAATGTAGTGAGCAGCTTGGTTGAACTCCCCTTTTGATTGGTTGTAGTTTAGGCTTTGAATATTCAAACCAATCAGCCATGAACCAGCCGATTTCTCCTTTGAATTTGATTGGATCAAACGTGAGCAGCTTGTATTCTTGTTCTAACTTGATTGTGATTGGTTTAAGCATTTGCAAGACTTCTTCCTATTGGTTAAAGCTTTGAGCAGCTTGTAACTTCCTTGTTTGCGTGAGAAGAAATCAGATTTTTGACATGGTTGCTTGTCACCACCTTGCTTGTAAGCTACTTGCATTTCACCTCTTTGTTTGGACAAAAATTCAGGTTTGAAATGCATCTTCAAGCTATGTACGTGTACCTGAAAGACAAGGCAATAATACAACACAAACTATCCAAAAATAAGGTTAACTAACCAACAATATTAAAAAGAACATCTAAAGATATGTACAACATGCTTTTGATACAACTAGATCATAGCTTGTATCATATAAACCCAATGGACATCATCTTTGCTTGGTTCATCCTCTTCATGCCTGTAAAGAAATGATTCAACACAATGCAACAATTTCTTAGCCATACTCCTTGTTATGGGACCATTGTGGGGCAATGAGGTGACATCATCAGTGTTTGTATCCACAAGGTTAGGCTGTAGCTCATCATACATGAAAGAGTAGTAATCAAAGTATAGCGACGAGATAATGCATCAGCAACAACATTTTCTTTTCCTTGCTTATACTTGATCACATAAGGGAATTGTTCAATGAATTCAACCCATTTGGCATGTCTTTTGTTCAATTTTCCTTGACCTTTTAGATACTTAAGGCTTTCATGATCAGTGTGAATCAAAAATTCCTTAGGTTGCAGATAATGTTTCCAAGTTTGTAATGAACGGACAAGGGCATACAATTCTTTATCATAGCTTGAATACTTTATGGAAGCTCCTTTCAATTTCTCACTAAAGTAGGCAACAGGTTTGTTACCTTGATGCAACACGGCTCCAATGCCAACTCCACTGGCATCACATTCAACTTCAAACATTTCGTCAAAGTTGGGCAATCTCAGGATAGGTGCAGAAGTTAGATGTTTCTTAAGTTCCTCAAAGGCTTGTTGTTGTGATTCTCCCCATTCAAATCTTACATCTTTCTTGACTAACTCATTCAAGGGTGCAGCTATGGTAGAGAAATCCTTCACAAAACGTCTATAGAAGCCAGCTAACCTATGAAAACTCCTAATATCTCCAGCAGACTTAGGGGTTGGCCACTTAGTTATGGATTTAACTTTCTCTTGGTCCATTTCAATTCCTTCAGCACTAATCGCAAATCCTAAGAATGTAACCTTCTCCAGACAGAAATAACACTTCTTGAAATTTGCATACAACACTTCTTTCTGTAGGGTGACAAAAACAGCTCTAAGATGGATCAGATGTTCACTTAGGGTTTTGGAGTAGATAAGAATATCATCAAAGTAAACTACTACAAATTTCCCTATGAATTTCCTTAAGACCTCATTCATTAATCTCATGAAAGTACTAGGGGCATTGGTTAAACCAAAGGGCATAACTAACCATTCGTACAATCCAAATTTAGTCTTAAAGGCATTTTTCCATTCATCACCTTCCCCAATTCTCACTTGGAAATAACCTTGTTTAAGATCTACTTTGCTAAAGCACCTAGACCCGTGCAACATATCTAACATGTCATCCAACCTAGGAATAGGGTATCTATACTTCACAGTGATCTTATTGATGGCTCTACAGTCAGTGCACATTCTCCAAGTTCCATCTTTCTTAGGGACAATGATAACAGGAACAACACAAGGACTCATACTCTCTTTTACTTTACCTTGGGTCAATAGTTCCTCAACTTGCTTTTGGATTTCCTTAGTTTCCTCTGGATTGGCTCTATAGGCAGGTCTGTTTGGTAGAACAGCTACTGGAACGAAATCTATTTGATGCTCAATGCCTCTTAGAGGTGGTAAACCTGGGGGATCTCCTTCAGGAAACAAGCTAGAAAATTCTTGAAGTAAAGACGCAACTTCACTTGGTAAAGTAAATGGTATTTCAGATGAAGAGAACAGAGTTTCTTTGTAAAGCAAGATATAAATAGTTTTGTTTGAATTGATAGCATGGAATACATCGCTTTGAGATGCAAAGAATGCATTTTTCTTTAGAGATGGTTCAACAGAAATTTTGATTTCTTTCGGTTCAATTTTAAGATGAGAAGTTTTCAGTTGGTTTTCTTTGATGAAAATCCTTTCCAGTTCCTTTTCTTTTGGATCATTATAGCTTTTTGACATGCGTTGTTGATCCTCAAAAACTTTGTGCGGGGGCAAGGCATTTAATTTGAACAATTTGTTGTGTTGCCTAAAGGAATATCTATTCAGGTAACCATCATATGTAACCTTCTTGTCAAATTGCCACGGTCTACCTAATAAGATATGACTTGATTGCATAGGGACTACGTCACATAACACCTCAGCAGAATATCCACCAATTGATAAAGAAACTAGGACTTGCTTTGTTACTTTAACTTCAAAACACTCATTAAGCCACGTAAGTCTATAAGGACAGGGGTGATTAATTAAAGGTAACTCAAGTTTCCTAACAAGTTCAAAACTTGCCACATTGGTACATGAACCGGAGTCAATGATTAAAGTGCAGACTTTCTTTTTAACCACACAGTGAATGTGGAATATGTTCTCTCTTTGTATGTCAGGTTCTTCAGTTTTAATTTGGGCACTTAGAGCTCGACGGACAACTAAGAACTCTTTTGTTTCACACTCATTAGTCTCTTCACTAATCTCCTCTTCTTCCTCACATGTTTGTTCAATTTCATTGTTTTCCTCACTCTCTTCCAATTCTTCCTCAGAATAATACTCATTAGACTCTTCAATAAACATGATGCGTTTAGGGTTGGGACATTGATTAGCAAAATGACCTTTTCCTAAGCATTTAAAACATTGAATATCACGAGTCTTAACATTAGGCGTACCTTCCACCTTGGCTTTGCCTTTATCAGTGATTGGAAGCTTTGGACGATTTTGGATGTTCTGGGTTGATTTTCCTTGGAATCCACGGCCTTGACCTTGTTGTGGCCGGAAAGGTGTCCTGGGCTGTGTTCTAGGAAAACTCAAAGGATTAGTCCGAAAAGAAGGGTTAGAAGTTTTTACCTTCAATTGTCTTTCCACTTTCTCAGCAATGTGAACCATAGAAGCCAGATCAGAGTAAGGTGTAAGTTCCACCTTAAATGCAATCTCTTTGTTCAAACCAGCTAGAAATCTGGCCATTGTGGCTTCCTCAGCTTCTTCTATGTTAGCCCTGGTAAGCAGATGTTCTAATTCTTTATAAAATTCATCAACAGATCTATTACCTTGAGAAAGTTGTTGCAATTTCTGGAAAATGCTTCTTTCATTGGAAGGAGATATGAATCTCTTCCTCATCTCTTGTTTCAGCTCGGACCAAGTAACAACAGGGGGCTGTCTTGTTCTCCTCCTGGTGTTCTTCAATTTTTCCCACCAGAGTAAAGCATAATCTACAAATTCAAAAGTTGCATACCGCACTTTGGCCAATTCAGAATAGTTAGTGCAAGAATACATATGATCTACTTTTGTTTCCCATTGCAGATATGTTTCAGGATCACTTCTCCCTTGGAAGGAGGGTATTGTCAGTTTAGTAGTAATGAACTCTTCTTCACGATGTTCATCTCTATCAGGCTGACGTTCATCATACCGTTCTTCCAGATAGTGTTCTTCATTGTACTCGGGAAGATCATCAAATCTCTCCTCGAAAGAGATGCTCCTACGACCACCATTATTACCTCTACTTCGACTTCTACCTCTATGTGATGTGACTTTTCTACGTTCAATATGTGATTCATTACCATAAGAGGTGCCTTCTTGAAAAGGTATACTAGGTTGATATGAGGTTGGTTTTTCTACATTGTTTATCCTCTGTTTGTTATCCTCTATGTCACTTTTCATTAAACTAAACTGATTAACAAGGAAAGTGAGTGTTTGATGTATATTCTCTAGGGTAACAGGGACTAGGGATGGGACAGGAGTAGGTGGGGACGGGGATGGTGCATTATCTTTCTGTTGGGGACTCATGATTCAGGAAACAATCTCAAAAGCCAATTACAATATTGACAAGACGCAAATACTCTACTTTATGTTGACAATTGTTCAAAATAGCAATTTGGACTATTTCTCCTAAGGATTCAAGAAAATCACAGAAGTCAAATTGTCGTTCGGGCTGAATGAATTCTACGGGGTTGTTTAAGACAATCCCTCAATTTACTTTACAGCATATGCAATTATCAATTGAAGTAAAGTGAAAGTAAAAGTACACAAACAAAGTGTTAGCAAGGGTTTGCTTTAGAAACTTTCAATATCTCAAAACTACAATACTTTGGTTCTTTTGGGCACTTTCTTTCTTTTGAGCTTGGCGCAAGTTCCCTTTTGCAAGGTTCACTTTGGGCGTTTCCTCACTTGTCTTTCTTGTGCAATTCTCTCTTGTCTTGCCTCTTACTTGTTGACAAATATTGGCTTTTCTCTCGTGTATTTCTCAATCAAGCTTAATGTTCTTTCTTTGGGGGGGGGGTTTGCTTGATTGTTGTGAGACTACTCCTCACGGCCTACATGAGACATTGCTCACGGCCTTCAATTGCACAAGGTTTGTGGTATTTGGAATTTGAAAGTTTCTCGTACACAACACGGCTAAACACTATGTAGTGAGAAATCAATTCACAATTACAACAAGTTCAAATTGAATGTAGTGCAAGGTAAGTTCAGAAGTTGATCTAAAACAACAATTGGATAGCTCTTTTAATAGTGTGGGGCTTAAACAATTCCTAACTTTCGGATTTATCTAAGTCCAACAAGTTGTTTGAAGCAATTGAAATCAACAAAAAGATATAGCTATTAGCATTCACCAAGATTTCAAATGAGCTTTAAAGAGTTGTTTAATCACACGGTTTTGGCCTTGTTTTTCTGTTTTTGATGCAAATGATCTAACTAATCTTAAGATAGCTAAATGCAACTTAGTTGTATCTAAATGCAATTTATAAGGGCTGATTACTATAACACTAATGGAAATCAGTTTTGGTGCAAACTAACTAACTTGTTTTCTTTTGTTTTTCGTTGGTATGATGCAATCAGTTTCTAAGCTAGATGATACTAGATGCAAGTGTTTATGTATTCAAGAAAACAAACGTGTATCAACTAGAGACTAGGCAGCATACATAGCTAACTAAAACTACCCTTTTTTGTTCTTAGTTTTCGGATTTTGCTTGTGCTAAACTAAACAACCAACTAAACCTTTTAACTATGTTGTAAACTAGTCTAACCAAGCTAAATAAGGCAGCAACCACAACGCCTAAACAGTTTGCACACAACTACTAGAAACAGAATTTTAACAACTTGATTACGAACTAAACTATCAACTAGTCTACTTTTGTGTTCAAGTTTTCTGTTTTAAGGAATCACTAAACTACCGTTTAAACTTCTAGATTATGACCAAATGAACTTTGTCTAAGCTAGATTGAACAAGAACAACAAGTTTCACACACGGTTTTAATCTAAACTACACAAAGGGATTCTAACAACACTTAAGTCTAGCCTAAGTTCTTCTTGTGATGGTTTTCAGTTTTGTTACTTAAAACTAATTTACCAAACGATTGTATACCAACTAATAAACACTTTAAAACATGAACTAACTATCTAAATAAGCAGATTCTAAATGAACATAAAAACAATCTACTACACGGTTTGGGCAGCATCATATATATGCAAGTCTAAACAATGTAAACATGAATAGAAGACTAACCAACGCTCTGATACCAATTGATGAGCGAAACGAAGGCTAGATAAACGTTCCAAGGACTTTGTCTCCTATTCCAAATTGATTTGAACCTCAGCTATGGCAAAGAACATCACAATGACACCCCTTGAACTGTAACCGTTTGTTCTTGGCTCAATTTATACCAACACCTCTTCCTCTTTGGTATTCCAACACATCTAAAACCTCATTGAGACCCTAAGATGCTGTAAACCAAAAATGAAGTGAATACTAACAAGTTCTGGGCTATGAACTTGGAAGAAAACCGTTAGTGGTCTTAAACTTCAACTAGAATAAGTTGAGAACTCCTTAAAGGAAACTCTGATTGAAATGTGTTTGAAAAATTGTGTGTTTACATTCAGGTTCCTATGCTATTTAAAACAAACGAAAATTACATGTGTACAAGGTTTAAAGTACTAAGTAGAAGTCTAGAAATAACATGCTTGCTCGGTAACTTGTTTGAACAACTTTAGTTCCTAGAAAGCTGGTTCCCTTTGCCGTGCTTCTTTGCTTTGTTTCAGCCAAAGTTTTGATTGGATAATGCATTGAGCAGCTTGGTTTGAACTCCCTTTGATTGGTTGCAAGTTTGACTTTGAATCTTCAAACCATTTGAGCTTTAAACCAACCGCCCTCTTTAAAGGAATTGATTGGATGAATCTTTGTGCAGCTTGTTTACTTGTCTCTAACTTGAGTGTGATTGGTTTGAACATTTGCAAGACTTCTTTTCATTGGTTAAAGCTTTGAGCAACTTGTCTTGCTCACTATTTGCGTGGAGGACAAAGCCTTGTGTTTGACATGAGTGCTTGTCACCTCCTTGCTTGTAAGCTACTTGCTTATCACCTCCTTGTTTGTAACCTACTTGCTTATCACCTCCTTTCTTGTAAGCTACTTGTTTGTCACCTCCTTGCTTGAACAAAAATTTGGATTCTACTTGCATTTTCAAGCTAAGTATGTGTGCCTGAAAACAAGGCAATGATACTACACAAACTATCCTAAAACAAGTTAACCGATCAACAAATATCAAAAGAACAATTTAAAGATATGTACAACATGCTTTTGATACAACTAGATCAAAGCTTGTATCATATAAACCCAACGGACATCATCTCTGCTTGGTTCATCCTCTTCATGCCTGTAAAGAAATGATTCAACACAAAGTAACAACTTCTTAGCCATACTCCTTGTTATGGGACCTATGCGGGGCACTGAGGTGTAATCATCAGTGTTTGTATCCACAAGGTTAGGTTGTAGCTCATCAAGATGAATCAGCTTCAGCAAATGATCTCAACTTATTTGGACAAGCCTAAACCCTTCCAAACAATATCCATCCCAAGCTATAGAAGCAATACAATCAAGTTATGATTCAAAAACTAGAAGGGAATCAAATGATTCAAATGGAAAAAGTGAAAACCGTTTTTGGTGCAAAGTTGTTGTTTTGTTGTATATTGGAATTCTGCCATTTACAAACATTTTTAGCTACTTTAAATAAGACAAAAAAGACTTCTAACAAATACACAAAACGTTAGGGGTCCAATAGGATCAAAGAAAGAAAGTTAAACAAAGTGCAACTTGGAAAACTTTTGATGACTTCAGCAATTGTCTTCGGCTGAGACTCCCTTTTGGTTGCAAGTTGATTTTTCCATTGAATTTTGATTGGACCAGCTTCTCATGTCTTTGGAATATTATATAGGATGTCCTTGACGAGTTGGAGTGGCCCCTTGCAGCTGATTGGTTGAAAAGGCTGCTTGAAAAGTCAAGAAACTGAAATCTGTCCAGTTTTTGAGCAGTTTTCTGTTTTGAATTATAACATAACCTTCCAGACCGATTTAGCTCTTCTACTTCAAATACGAATTGTAGATCCTTCTCTGTAGATTTGTTTAGACACTAGAATGACGTCGTTTGGATCTGGGATGAGTGAGTTATGCCCGTTTGAAGTTGACCTTCTTGCAGATGTGGACCTTTGGAAGCAGTGACTAAGCCACCAGCTTGTTGCAACGATTGTGTAGCTTGATGAAGACCTTTTTTGGGAAAGTGATGAACATCAAAATTGTATCTTATCCTGTTATCTTTCACCTCCAACTGGAATCACGTCAATTGAAGTTGTGGTTGATGAGTTATGGCTGAAATACTAAGAAGTTATCATCCTGCCAGCTTGCCCTTTCAACTCAACTTGGTGTTTGAACGTTTGGCCTTTGTTCAATCATTCTTCCTTGACCTAAAAACAACTCAAACACACACCAAACAACATATGCAACATACTAGGACATGTCTTGGTTAGTTTACAACAATTTATAAAGGAAAGGAAGCTAAGCACTCAACAATATGAACAATACACACAAGACTAACTAACATATTACAACATGATTCAACAACTAAGTTAAATATTGTATGGATCCAATGTAGGCTATCTTGACTTGGTTCATCCTCAACATGCATGTAAAGGAAGGTTCCAACTTCATGCATCAATTTATTGGCCATGCTTCTTGTTATAGGGCCTTTGTGTTGCATTGGCGTACCTCCCGCGGCGGTTGGTTCTTCTTGGCTTGGCTGGGGCTCATCACTTATGCTGATCCTAGCTACCTAAAAGAGTCCTAGATGGATCAAATTCCATCTCAAAAGTCTACCAAAAATCTGGATAAAAACAAATCATAAATTAAGATAATGTCTAAAACTTGGATAAACTAGCATTTTGTATTCAAATTTGAGTTATGTTGATCCTTGGAGTCTCTACCTTTAGCCATGTTGTAGGTAGCCTTTGGAAGACTTATTGACCAAAAATTGTAGTTGGGATATATTTGAAGTTGAATTCAAAAGTTGGCTGGAAGTTGAACTTGGATTGCCTTTGAATTTGAATTCAAATTTATCTTCAAATTTTGTTTTCAATCTTGAACTTATCTTGGCCGGTCAGAAGGGTTGAGGTGATGATAATATTGGCTTCAACATGTTGATGAGTTGGTTTCCAAGAAACTTCCGAAATCGTGTATAAGGGATGGGGAATATTAAGACACATATTCCTCAAGACAAACATTCTTCAAAACAAACATTCCTTAGGACAAATATTCCCTTTTGGACAACATTCCCTTTTGCCGGCGCACCATAAACATATTGTAACATCGTAAAAGTATCATAAACATATCATAAAAAGTCGTATGGAATCATTCGTCTCGTGGTATGGTTCGTTACGTGTAAATCCTTTTTAAACATTTTATGTGATAAAACAATCTGTGAAAGCACATCGTGTGATAAAATCTTTCATTTGAAAACTTTGTTTGTCTTATACATGTATCAATGCTCAGTTTTGGGCTGATTTCATGCATCTAACTATCTCAGCTCCTAATACCAATATTTAGCTCATGTTTCATATCATAACTTGGGTAAAATGCCAATTTTGCTCTTCCTATCGGTGTTCTCGGTCAAGCGCTCTAAAACAGTCCACTTTTGGGCTTTAACCACTAAATCTCTATCTTATTTTGTCCATTCTGTATCTTGTTTTATGGTTTTTTTCCATTCAGCCCACTTTTCTACATATTTTGCAAGTGAGGAAAATACCATTTTTACCCTTTTAGGTGTTCTCGGTCAAATTACCAAAACAGCCCCTTATTTGGGCTTGTTACATTTTATTACCTCTTCACTTTTCTTGTTTTTCACTTCCTTTAGTTAGTTCCATGTATAATATACAATATACCTATCATTACATATATGTAATCAAGGATATGTTCAAGAACATCTTTGGCATACATTCATGACCATGTGGCCGAATAATTATCTTCACACACACACACACACATGATTTTCAACTTGTTCATCACATCATACATGCAAGATGATCACATCTCTTTAGCTCTCCAACTTATCATTATTGCCTACCATGATGATGCATTAAACTAGTGATCAGAACATGTATAGACTCATGCATGATAGGTTCCTTCACAATCTTGATCATAAGAATCATAATCATGGAGATGACCATGGTGAAAATAACGTGCAAATACATAAGAGGATGAAACCCATGAAAATACAAATCCTTAGACCATGATCATCAAGATTACACATCAAAATAGTGGTGATTCATTGCCTAATAATGGAGCCCAAAACAGCCCCATTTTTGGATGAAAATTCATGAAAATGACATGATGATCATCACAGAAACAATCTTTTATGGCCATGCATTATAGCATAAATTATGATGCGCCACAATCATGCTAAATCATGACCATCAACATGCATAAACACTAAAAAGCATGGAGAATTACATATGTGATGATCATCAAGATAACATACAAGAAAATGATGCAATGTGAGGTACACTTTTTGAAGAAAGTGTAACATGCAACCATCACTTTTTCATGAAATGAACATGCATGCCTAATCTTCCTTCACATATGCCATGCATACACATATGAGGCCTAGACATATCATGAAGTTATGATGTATGACACTTTTACATATCAACTTAGTCATAAGCATGCCTACATCGTATCACACACAAGACTTCATAGAATTGGCATGCAAGCAAACTTTCTTCATGTTTATAGTGAAAAAATTATTTGAACATATGCATGCATGATCCAAGTTTGTAGATGAACATAGATGATGTACTTTTGACCATGCATGAAGAAGCCAAGAAGAGTACTTGTCTTTTCTTTGGACTTAAACTAGAAATAGAAAAAGATTACTTCTTTTACCTTTGGCTTGGTACCTCTCAGCCTAAGGCCAAGGAATGAGGAAGAATTAGTCATTTTGAGAGATGTTTACCAAGAAAACTCTAAAAACAAATCTTAAGGAAAGTTTTACCTTTGGAGTCTTCGAAATTCTCCAACACTTCAACCTAAAAAGCTCTTCCTTCCTCCTTGAGGTTGTTCTCGGTCTAGATGCCTAAAGAGGGTGAAGGTTGAGTCTTTTGGAAACATGGATGAAGAGAAAGGTGCTTAGAAAGAATGGTAGGGTACTCTCCCTGATGATTCTTATGTTTGGAAGCTTGCTTCTTCACTTGGAAGATGAAGAAATTTGCTTCCCCTTACTTGGTGTGCTCTCGGTTGAAGAAGGGAAGAGTGAGGATGAGAGAATTTGGTTTGAGAGAGAAATGGAATGGATAAAAGTTTTGAGTGAGAGATAGAATTGCAACTTGATTAGAATGAAGAAATGAAATGAAAATGGGTTGAAAGGAGGATTTTGTTTCTTGTTTTCTTGGCTTGGCCAAGATTTTAGGGGGTTAGTGGGGGAATTTTAATCATTGTGTTTTATGAGATAAAAGAAAAGGAGAAAAAAGAAAAGATGGGGAAGTGATGTGGGTCCAAGGTGTGCAAAATGCAAGACGAAGTTTGTCTTAGTCTTAGGTTGCATTCCATGCATCACTTTTCGTGCATATAGGCGTCTTTCAATAAAATAAGCAAATGCATGTCTTGTTGTCATAACCTTTGACTTGAAGGAGACCTGATGGTGTGAAAAGGATGATGATATCTTCAAGAGAATGATCAAGAGAATGTTAAAAGAATGTTCAATTGAAGGTTTGAGAGAATGTTCAAGGGAATGTTTGTCTTAAGAAAATGTTTATCCCTAGAGAATGTTGTCCTAAAGAATGTTTGCCTTGAAGAATGTGTATCCCAAGGAATGTTTGTACTGAGGAATGTTTGTCTTGAGGAATATGTGTCCTAATCCCTTCCCCAACATGATGCATGCCTATGAGGCACCAACAACATGGCATGTCAAACATTGCACTTGTTAGGTCTCTAGGACATATAACACTTGTATAAACATTTAAGAGTCATTTGATCATTCATAACTACAGGTTTATGTCTCTTATAGTCTAACAAACCCTAGGACATGTATATATTACATATGTTGTTTGAACTCATTCAGGCTCAAGGAACCAAGATTCAATCAAATCCTAAAGTTCAAACACCAAGCTGATTTCAAAAAGTGAAGTAGGGAGCTTGACACCCTGTTGGTATTTTTGACCATATCATTCAAACCACAAGTCCAATTGATCTGATTCTAGTTGGGTGAAAGCTAAGAAGATTATCTATAACTTTGATGTGTATCACTTTTCCAGTAGATGATGTGTGGTTGTCACACCTGGTACGTATGGTATCCTTTAACACTTGGTTCCTTAACGGTTGTAGGCAAGAGTTCAACTCCCTCTTAGCCGTTGATCACCAAGGTTTTTGTTTGATCCTTCCTCCTTCAAAAGTTACCTGTTTCCAAAGCAAGTTTACACCCTCTTGGACGGCCACACCTTTAATCTTGGATATCCTCCAAAAGGTTGCTCACACCTTGACTGGATTCTAACTTTGACCTTCAAAGAAACAAAGAAAGCACTCAAGTTAACAAAACTCACAAGTGTTTGTGAAGAGAAAATAGGATGTTTTTGCCTAAGAATTCTTATAAACAATTCTCCAACTTTCTATATGCTAAAGCCAGCCATGACCCCTTTAAATAGGGCCAAGAAGACTAAAAAACCAGTCTACAATACTAAAGAAAAGGCAACTCAAAAGGCTACAAAAAAGGTCTAAAAATGTGCAATCTGTTGGCAAATGATTTGACCCCTTCTAGAAGCAGATTCTGGGCTTTATCACTCTTGAGAATTGTAGATCATGATCTGAAATTCAATTTGGGCTTTTGGATCATCTCATTTGGACATGGGATGAGTTAGATATGGCCCTCTAAATTTTAGGTGTCCAGAGTATTTTCAGTATGTGCTCCTGAAAACTTGTCTAAATTTTGGCCTGTTTTGGGATCACTTGCAGCTTGAATTAGGCCTTGAATCCTCTTAGAGAATTGTAGCCTATTGAGAGTAGAAAAATAAACATATGCATTTCTCTGAATGTGGCCCACCCATTGAAGAGATAAGTCCAAATTCCTAAAAAGTGTGTCACAGAATTTGGCAGAAACAGTACTTGAACTTCAACACTATTTTTGGATATCACGACGACAGATCATGGAAATGTGCTGATGAGGACCAGGGATCCCATCAGGAGGTCATGGATCCTATAACAAGAAAGAGGGCTAGAGAACTTGGACATCAAGTTGGAACCTTCTTGTATAGGCATGTGCAAGATGAACATGAGGTTCATTGGGTTCACCTTATTGATCCTACAATATGAACGTTAGGTACCTTGCGTGTGTGAGTGTGTTTTTATTTTGACTTTTATCTTGTTTTCTTGTGATCCTTGTTTCTATGTGTCTATCTTATAGTAAAACAGGTACATGCTAAATTTCAAGTCAAACGGAGTTCTAGAATGAGTTTTAAAGGCATGTTCCCCAAGAGGAGACAAAAAGAATGTTGGCAATTTAGGGGTCGATTGATGAGGATCAAGGATCCCATCAAGAGGTCAAGGGCCCTATGACAAGAAGGAGGGTAAGAGAACTTTGTCATCAAGTTGGAACCTTCTTGTACAAGCATGTTCAAGATGAACCTAAGATTCCTTGGGTTCATTTCATTAAACCTTCACCTTGAGCGTGTATAAGCATGCATGTGTATGTTCTTTGTTTTTGAATTTTTGTCTTGTTTTCTTGTGATCTTCGTTTTATGTATTTGCTTTGTAGGTAAATTAGGTACATGAAATTTCCAAGCCAAATGGAAGCCCAAAATGGCCTTATAGGCGTGTGCTACCAAAAGGGAGACAAAAGGAATGATTGTCTTCAAGAGAATGTTTGTCTCCACAAAGACAAATTCAAATATGTCCAAAATGGAATCTCTTGTTCAATTTGAAATCAAAGTCATCTCCAAATACAACAAGGGGGCCAGCCATTTTGAAGCAAAAAGGATTATGATCAAATTGAATTTAAATTCAAAGTGAAACTTGAATTTAAATTCAACCTTGATTTGAATTCAGGTTTCAAACAAATTGAAGCTTGCATTTCAAGAAGAATTCTGCCATTATCTCAAGCAATTCACACGCCATCTTGGAAGAAAAAGAAGGATAATTGCCAATTCAAATTGAATCCAAGTTTGAATTCAAATTCAAACTCAATTTTGAATTCAAACCTCAACCATCTTTTGAATTCAACTCCAGCCATATTATCGTCATCAAATCAGATTTCAAGACATCTCTTGGACCTATTAAACACAGCTGGAAGGAGGAGGGAAGATATCCAACAATCAAATACAAAGTGCACTCAAATTCAAATTCAACTTGAATTCAAATTGCACCCAACTTTTGAATTCAAGTTCAGCTCCATCCTACTCATCAAATCAGCTCTCCAAGGCCTCATTTGCTGACCAAATACACGCCTAAAACAAGGAAGATTTCAACCGGTTTTAGCTAGGATTTTTCTAGTTATTTTTGAATTCAAACAATTAGCAAATTCATGTTCAATTCAAATGTTTTTCTAGCTATTTCTTTCAGATATTATCTGATTATTTTAAGTGTCTTAGGCATCTATAAATAGGCCCTTTGGCCGATTTGTAAAGCACAACTTTGATGAAATGAAATCCTTGATATTTCCTTCACTTTGTGTAGACTTTATTTTCTTGGTTTTGCATTAAAAACCCAAGTTAAGAACCTTCAAAGTTGAGCATTTTGAAGGTGTTTCCATTACTAAAAGGTGCCATCCAGGAGGGCCATATTGGTTTGCTTGATCAACGACCATCTTGAAGTGTTGGTCTTACTCGTTTGATCCACACGTTTTTATCACTAAGGAAGCAAGGGGAAGTCTTCTTCCTTGTGCCTAACCATTTGTGAAGGACGTTTGGAAGGTGGAATTATTGGAGTCCACGTCTTGCACGCAACAAATTGGTATCAGAGCCAGGTTACTCTATTCCACCATCTATCATTTCTTTTTCGTTTGAGTCTAGTCTTTTCAAGTTCAGTTGAGTCCTTCTACCCCTCACTCTACACGCCATTTGTCTTGCATTTCATACAAAAAAAGTCCAGCTGTTTGAGCCATTTGCATTTTGTTGAGTCTTGTTTGAGTCATTTGCATTTTGTCTAGCATCTTTGTTGATTCTTGTTCTAGTGTCACGTTTATCCAACTTGTGCATCAAACATCTGAAATTTTATCATTCAAACTTGAACAATTAGGGTTTGAGCATTTAGAGTACATTCAGCTCTTTTTAATTAATACAACCATCAGCCTATAAAGCTACCTCGGTTTCAAATCATCTTGTTGCTACCGAAGCTTTTAGTTGGTGATGACTGTATGCATCTTGTGATTCGCATTGTGATTGATTTCATGCTTTAAATCAAGTTAGTCCTACATGTGTTTGTCTTCACGAACCATTTTCAACACCAACAAAAAACCCTAATTCTAGCCCAAACCCCACGGCCCAACCAGCACCCACCACAACCCAACCATAAAACCCACCAACCAGGTTCCAAACTATCTTATTTACACTCTCCACAAAAAGCCCCAAACCAATTTTACCAAACACAATCAGAATCAAAAGAACTCAACTCATTCAAAAAAACCCTAACCCTAGAATTTGAATTTTGTTCAATTCTGTCCTACAACCATCCACTATCAAAATTAACCACACAAATCATTTAGTTCCCAAAACCTCATTCCGCAAATTCCCAAAACGTTCAAAAAAAACCCTAAATCGAAAAACCTACCCATAATCCCAACTCCGCCCTTCCCCAATTTCCATCACTTTCCAAGGTTATTTTGTTGCAATTCATGGTTGCGAACTGTAATTTAAAGACATTGCACTATTATGTCTGAAAACAAAAGTGCTAAGTGCAAAACGCGTGAAATTTCAATTCTATCCCTAGTCAAAAAAAGGATATGAACCTTGCTTACGTTGAAATAGCAAGGGAAGAAAAACAAAAGAACAAGAGAAAATAAAAAGGGCAAAAAGTGGTGCATTACGTTCCTTGGGTAAAATGGAGAGCAGCACTCATTCCGCTTCTAGCAAATTAAAGGAAGCCGAAACCTTGGACAACACGCAACAACAAATGCTGAAGATGCTTAAGAAACTCATGCATGACAATGAGGTAATCAAGCATCGATTGGAGGATGTTGAACGGAGCTACAAGACGAGCGATGGCCAAGGCACAAGCAGGGCCGTTCCATTACCACAACCAAGGCGTCACCCCCTAGAAGAAGCTGAGGATGACAACCTTAGACCACCACAAGGTTTGTTCCTCCAACACAACCAAGAAGGTACGCTCCAAGAAGGTACAATGATGATTACATTCCATATGAGCATGATGATTATGACTTTGATGACCACCCTCCCCGTGGTTATTAAAGACGCCAAAATCCCCTTTTCCCACACGATGACGATTTTCTCAAAGACAAAATAAATATTCCCATGTTTTATGGTAAAAGTAATGCGGAGGAATATTTGGAATGGGAAACAAAAGTGGATTTAATCTTTTCTTGTACCAACTACAGTGAATTACAAAAAGTGAGGTACGCTTCTATTGAGTATTCTGGTTATGCACTAAATTAGTGGACAAATTTGTGTCGAAATAGAACTAAGACAAGACAACCACCAATTGCCACTTGGGAAGAAATGAAGTTTGAAATGAGACAACGTTTTATCCTAAACAATTATGAGAGTTCTATTTTCACAAGTTTGAAAAATTTACGACAAGGGTCCAAAAGTGTAGACGAGTATTACAAAGAATTAGAAATTTTGTTGGAAAGGTCTAACTTGCAGGAACCCGAAGAAGCCACCAAGGCTCGTTTCTTACATGGTTTAAATAGGGAGATTGCGCAGAGGGTTGACCTTCAACTTTATCTCGACCTCACAACCATGGTCCATATGGCTGGAAAGATTGAACACCAATTAAAGGTACGTAGTTCCTCCAATTTCAATTCCACTTATCGTACTAATCAGTCTTTATCAAGGTTTTCCAGCAAGCCTTCAGGAACGGGAAGTTTACGGGCTACAAGAGGCCAAACACGTGACCAAGGTGCGTCGCAAAGGATGGACAATCGTGTGCAGCCCACACAACGGCGTGATGACCGCACCCAACACAAGACTCCTACCGGAAATTCTTCTGATCTCTCAAACAGGTTTAGGGACATTAAATGCTATAAATGTCAAGGATGTGGTCACATAGGAAAAGAGTGTCCTAATGCGAAACGAATCATGTTAATTGAGGAGACAAACGAATATGTGTCTGAGTCCGAGCATGAAAACGAGTCTGAGCATGATAATGATATTGAACCTGAAGAGGATCTAGGGGCATTAGATGATTTTGACACTAAGGAGTTTCTTGTTGTGCGTAGAGCTATAAATGCATATCCGAAATTAGATGATCACGAACAACATAAAGAAAACATTTTCCATATTCATTGCATGATAAATGGTAAAGTGTGCACCATGATCATTGGTTCCGGTTCTTGTGCGAATGTGGCTAGTATCGAATTGGTAAGAAAACTGAATTTGCCTATGACTAATCATCCGCATCCTTATAAACTTGCATGGTTAAATGATTGCGGTGAAGTTAGCGTAAGTAAACAAGTTTTGATTTCTCTTAGCATTGGTAGTTACAAAGATGATGTTTTATGCGATGTTGCACCAATACATGCTAGTCATATCTTACTTGGTAGGCCATGGCAATTTGATCGACATGTGACATATGATGGTTATTTGAATCGTTATTCTTTCAAATTGAATGGCAAATTGTACAAATTGCATGCACTTCTACCACACAAAGTCCACGAGGATCATCAACGCATGTCTAAGTCTAGGGCCGATCCTAAGGAAAAAGAAGACGAGAGAAAATTTGTGGAATGCATGAAAAGTGAGAACAAAAAACAAGAGAGCAAGGGAAAAGAGATAGTACCCATAAGTGTCAATGATTCTAAAAAGAAGTGTGGGTATTTCGCAAAGAAAAGAGAGGTCACACGAGTACTTTATAGCAACCAAACCGTTCTCATCATCATTCCTAAGGCGTGTCACTTTTCCCTAGAAGAACTCCCACCAAACCTACCTACCTCTGTTGCTTCCCTTACCCAAGAGTACGAAGTTCTATTTCCCTTCGAGCCAACATCCGGATTACCACCCATTAGAGGAATAAAACACCAAATCGATTTTGTCCCAGGAGCCGTGTTACCAAATCGCCTAGCCTATCGAGCCAACCCCGAAGAAACCAAGGAAATCCAAAGGCAAGTAGAGGAGCTCCTAGCAAGTGGGCAAGTCCGAGAGAGCCTAAGCCCATCCGCCGCTCCAGTCATTTTAGTACCCAAAAAGGATGGAACTTGGAGAATGTGTATCGATTGCCGAGCCATAAACAAAATTACCGTCAAGTATAGGTACCCCATACCTAGGCTGGATGATATGTTGGATATGTTACACAGATCTAAATTCTTCACCAAAATCGACCTTAAGCAAGGGTACTTCCAGGTACGCATTAGAGAAGGGGACGAATAGAAGACTGCATTCAAAACCAAGTTTGGGCTCTATGAGTGGTTAGTGATGTCCTTCGGGCTCACCAACGCCCCTAGCACCTTTATGCGGCTAATGAATGAAGTCTTGCGAGCGTTCATGGGCCGATTTGTTGTCGTTTATTTCGATGATATCCTAATCTATTCCCAAACCATAGAAGATCATCTTGACCACATTAGGGCCGTTTTTGAGAAGCTTAAGCAAGAACAACTTTACGCCAACTTTAAGAAGTGCTCTTTTTGTTTAGAACGCGTAGTTTTCCTAGGCTTTGTCATTTCGGCTGAGGGAGTAGAAATGGATGAGGAAAAGGTTAGGTCAATTTTGGAGTGGCGTATACCTAAAACTGTAGGGGAAGTTCGCAGTTTCCATGGACTTGCAAGTTTTTATAGACGCTTTGTCAAAGATTTTTCTTCCATAGCTTCACCCCTAAATAAAATTGTGAAAAAAGATGTGCCTTTTAGGTGGGAAGAGCCACAACAACAGGCATTTGATGAGCTTAAACATAGGCTAACCACTGCACCCATACTTAGGCTACCAAATTTTGACGAGACCTTTGAGATCGAGTGTGATGCAAGTGGAGTGGGTATAGGCGCAGTTTTGACCCAAGGTAAGAAACCCATAGCCTATTTTGGTGATAATTTGAAAGGAGCCGCATTGAATTATTCTACCTATAATAAGGAACTTTATGCCCTCGTGAGATCCCTACAAACTTGGCAACACTATCTTCAACCTAAAGAGTTTGTGATCCACACTGACCACGAAAGCCTTAAGTATCTTAAAGGGCAGGGAAAGTTGAACAAGAGACATACCAAATGGGTAGAGTACATAGAACAATTTCCTTACGTGATTAAGTATAAACAAGGAAAGGACAATATAGTTGCCGATGCCCTCTCTAGGGGATACACATTAGTGACTACATTATCCTCACGCTTCTTAGGGTTCGAAACACTTAAGGAATTGTACCCCAATGACCATGACTTTGGCACCGTTTTCGAGGCTTGTAAAGAGGCCCCATTTGGGAAATTCTACATACATGAGGGTTATCTTTTCAAAGAACATAAGTTGTGTGTTCCCCAATCATCCCTACGAGAAGCATTGACTAGAGAAGCCCATGGGGGAGGTTTAATGGGTCATTTCGGAGTGTTCAAAATCCTTGAAACTCTTAAGGAACATTTCTATTGGCCCCACATGAGAGTAGACGTCGAGAGGTTGTGTGGTAGTTGCATCACTTGCAAACAAGCCAAATCTAAGTCCCAACCACATGACCTTTACACGCCTTTAACTGTCCTTGATTCCCCTTGGATAGACGTTTCCATGGACTTTTTTTGCGACTTCCTAGGTCTCGAGGAGGGCGCGATAGTATTTATGTTGTGGTTGATCGATTTTCAAAAATGGCACATTTCATTGCATGTAGGAAAGTTGATGACGCCACACATGTTGCTGATTTGTTCTTCAAAGAAATTGTGAGATTGCATGGCATGCCACGCACAATTGTAAGTGATAGAGATATGAAATTTTTGATTCATTTTTGGCGTGTATTTGGTCAACCACTGCACACCCACAAACTGATGGACAAACTAAAGTCGTTAATCGTACTCTTTCTCAACTTTTGCGTGCCATTTTGCAAAAACATATTAAACACTGGGAAGATTGTTTACCATATATCAAATTTGCATACATTAGGAGTGTCCATCACGGTGCCTTGCATAGTCCATTTGAAATCGTGTATGGCTTTAACCCCTTGTCTCCCCTTGATTTGATCCCTATTCCCGTGCATGAACGTTCAAGTCTTGATGGTAAACAAAAAACGGAAAAGATAAAGAAACTGCATGAACAAGTTAAAACACAACTTGAAAAGAAAAACAAAGCTTATGAAAGACGAGCTAACAAACATCGAAAACGAGTTGTGTTTAAACCTGGAGATTTAGTGTGGTTACATTTGCGCAAAGAAAGATTTCCCAATGAGAGAAAATCAAAACTGTTACCACGAGGAGATGGACCTTTCAAAGTTTTGAAACGCATAGGTGACAATGCATACATCCTTGATCTTCCTGAAAGGTATGGTTCTATTTCGCCTACTTTCAATGTTGTTGACCTCACCCCTTTCACTGATGACCTTTTTGATTCGAGGATGAATCCTTGTGAGGAGAGGGGATTGATGAGGATCAAGGGTCCGATGAGGATCAAGGATCCCATCAAGAGGTCAAAAGTCCTATGACAAGAAGGAGGGCAAGAGAACTTTGTCATCAAGTTGCCACCTTGTACAAGCATGTTCAAGATGAACCTAAGATTCCTTGGGTTCATTTCATTGAACCCTCACCTTGAGCGTGTATAAGCATGCGTGTGTACGTTCTTTGTTTTTGAATTTTTGTCTTTTTTTCTTGTGATCTTTGTTTTATGTATTTGCTTTGTAGGTAAATTAGGTACATGAAATTTCCAAGCCAAATGGAAGCCCAAAATGGCCTTATAGGCATGTGCTACCAAAAGAGAGACAAAAGGAATGATTGCCTTGAAGAGAATGTTTCTCTCCACAAAGACAAATTCAAATATGTCCAAGATGGAATCTCTTGTTCAAATTGAAATCAAAATCATCTCCAAATACAACAAGGTGGCCAGCCATTTTGAAGCAAAAAGGATTATGATCAAATTGAATTTAAATTCAAAGTGAAACTTGAATTTAAATTCAACCTTGATTTGAATTCAAGTTTCAACCAAATTGAAGCTTGCATTTCAAGAAGAATTGTGCCAATATCTCAAGCAATTCACACGCCATCTTTGAAGAAAAAGAAGGATAATTACCAATTCAAATTGAATCCAAGTTTGAATTCAAATTCAAACTCAATTTTGAATTCAAACCTCAACCATCGTTTGAATTCAACTCCAGCCATATTATCATCATCAAATCAAATTTCAAGACATCTCTTGGACCTATTAAACACGGCTGGAAGGAGGAGGGAAGATATCCAACAATCAAATTCAAAGTGCACTCAAATTCAAATTCAACTTGAATTCAAATTGCACCCAACTTTTGAATTCAAGTTTAGCTCCATCCTACTCATCAAATCAGCTCCCCAAGGCCCCATTTGCTGACCAAATACACGCCTAAAACAAGGCAGATTTCAACCGGTTTTAGCTAGGATTTTTCTAGTTATTTTTGAATTCAAACAATTAGAAATTCAAGTTCAATTCAAATGTTTTCTAGCTATTTCTTTTAGATAATATCTGATTATTTTAAGTGTCTTAGGCATCTATAAATAGGCCCTTTGGCCGATTTGTAAAGCACAACTTTGATGAAATAAAATCCTTGAATTTCCTTCACTTTGTGCGAGACTTTGCTTTCTTGGTTTTGCATTAAAAACCAAAGTTAAGATCCTTCAAATTTGAGCATTTTGAAGGTGTTGCCATTGCTAAAAGGTGCCGTCCAGGAGGGTCATATTAGTTTGCCTGATCAACGACCATCTTGAAGTGTTGGTCTTGCTCGTTTGATCCACACGTTTTTATCACTAAGGAAGCAAGGGGAAGTCTTCTTCCTTGTTCCTAACCATTTGTGAAGGACGTTTGGAAGCTGGAATTATTGGAGCCCATGTCTTGCACGCATCAGATTCTAGTTCAAATTAAATCCAAGTTTGAATTCAAATTCAAACTCAATTTGAATTCAAACTTCAACCATCATTTGAATTCAATTCCAGCCATCTTATCATCATCAAATCAGATTTTCTAATCTTCATTCGTCAACAAGACACGACTGGAATGATGGGAGGGGGATAAACAACAAACAAATTCAACGTGCACTCAAATAAAAACTATACTTGAATTCAAACTTCACCCAACTTTTGAATTCAAGTTCAACCCCGTCTTACTCATCAAATCAGCTCTCCAAGGCCTCATTTGATGACCAAATACACGGCTGAACAAAGGAGGAATTCAACCGATTTTTGGCTAGGATTTTCTAGTTATTTTTGAATTCAAACAATTAGCAAATTCAAGTTCAATTCAAATGTTTTTCTAGCTATTTCTTTTTGATAATATCTAGTTATTTTAAGTGTCTTTAGGCATCTATAAATAGGCCTTTGGCCGATTGTAGAACAACTTTTGATCAAATAAAATTCTTGATATTTTCGTCACTTATTGTGAGACTTTGTTTTCTTGGTTTTGCATTAAAAACCTAAGTTAAGATCCTTCAAATTTGAGCATTTTGGAGGTGTTGCCATTTTTTGAAGGCACCGTCCAGGAGGGCCGTATTGGTTTGTCTGATCAACGACCATCTTGAAGTGTTGGTCTTGCTCATTGTTCCACATGTTTTTTATCACTAAGGAAGGAAGGGGAAGTCTTCTTCCTTGTGCCTAACCCTTTAAGAAGGACGTTTGGAAGGTGGAATTGTTGGAGCCCACGTTGTGCACGCATCATCGAAGAGAATGTTTTTGAAGATGAGGCTTCAAAGGCATGATCTAGAGAATGTTTAGCGTAACTTTTGTCCAGAGAATATTTTTCCCCCAAGAAATGTTTGTCCTAAGAAGAATGATTGTCGCAAGGAATGTTTGTCTAAGAAAAATGTTTTCTCAATGTCTTCCAAAAGAAACATGGTCAGACACGGCATTTCTGATGAGGATCAAGGGTCCGATGAGGATCAAGGGCCCCATCAAGAGGTCAAAGGTCCTATGACAAGAAGGAGGGCAAGAGAACTGATGAGCCACGATGGGGTCAACGCAACATATTTTCATGTATCATTTACTGTCACATGTTAGTTCTGTAAGACATGGCATATCACTGTTAACTCCGCACACACTAGTGCTACTTCTTATGTCTTATAGTCTTAACTAACCCTTAGGACATGTCATATATGTTGTGTATCTTGTTTGTTGCTTGGTGTCTTTGAAGATAGGTCAAAGAGAGCTTTACATTGAAGAAGCATGAACATCGATCGATCCATGTCCCATCTGATCGGATGATATCATTGTTCAAACAAAGCTTGAAGATGCAATTAGAATCTGAATTTTTGTCCAAGCAAGTAGGTGATAACCAAGTAGCTTACAAGCAAAGTGGTGACAAGCACTCATGTCAAATTCAAAGATTGTTCTTCACGTTAAGAATGGAGAGACAAGCTGCTCAAAGCTATAACCAATAGGAGGGAGTCTTGCAAATGTTCAAACCAATCACATTCAAGTTGAAGACAAGAATACAAGCTGCACAAAATTTGATCCAATCACAACCATGAAGAAATCGGCTGGTTTGTAGCTTAAGTCCTTTGAAAATTCAAAGCCACACTCTCAACCAATCAAGGCCAAAATCTAAGCAAGCTGCTCAATGAATTATCCAATCAAATTGACCAAGAAAAGAAGGCTGAAAATAGCAAGGAATACACGGCAAAACCATTCAGCACTTCTTGGAACCGAAAGTTGCTCAAACAAGTTCCAAGCAAGCAAGTCATTTTTAGTCTTGTACTTTGTACTTTAAACTTTGTACTCTTGTAATTTTCGTAGATTATAAGTAGCATAGGAATCAGAATGTAGAAAAACCACAATTTCAAACACATTTCAATCAGATTTTCCTTTAAGGAGTTCTCAACTTATTCTAGTTGAAGTTTAAGACCACTAACGGTTTTCTTCCAAGTTCATAGCCTAGAACTTGTTAGTATTCACTTTATTTTGGGTCTACAGCATCTTAGGGTCTCACTGAGGTTTTAGATGTGTTGGAATACCAAAGAGGAAGAGGTGTTGGTATAAATTGAGCCAAGAACAAACGGTTACAGTTCAAGGGGTGTCATTGTGATGTTCTTTGCCATAGCTGAGGTTCAAATCAATTTGGAATAGGAGACAAAGTCCTTGGAACGTTTTTCTAGCCTTCATTTGGCTCATCAATTGGTATCAGAGCTTTGGTTAGTCTTCTATTCATGTTTACATTGCTTAAACTTGCATATGCATGATGCTGCCCAAAACCGTTTAGTAAACTGTTTTGTTGTTCAATTAGATTCTGTTTGTTTAGATAGTTAGTTTATGTTTTAAAGTGTTTATTAGATAGTTTAAAATAGTTTGGTAAGTTAGTTCAAGTAGCAAAACCGAAAACACCGCAAAAAGAACTTAGACTAGACCTGAGTGTTGTTAGAATCCCTTTGTGTAGTTTAGATTAAAACCGTGTGTGAAACTTGTTGTTCTAGTTCAATCTAGCTTAGACAATGTTCATTAGGTCCTAATCTAGAAGTTTAAATGGTAGTTTAGATAAGTCCTTAAAACAGAAAACTTGAACACAAAATTAGAATAGTTGATAGTTTAGTTTGTAATCAAATTGATAAATTCTGTTTTTAATAGTTGTGTGCAAACTGTTTAGACGTTTTTAGTGCTGCCTTATTTAGCTTAGTTAGACTAGTTTACAACATAGTTTAAGTGTTTAGTTGGTTGTTTAGTTTAGCACAAGAAATCCGAAAACTAAAGATCAAAACAAGTAGTTTTAGCTAACTAAGTGTGCTGCCTAGTTTCTAGTGATATACGTTTGATAAGTAGGATATAAACACTTGCATCTAGTATCATCTAGCTTAGAAACTGAATGCATCATACAAACAAAAACCAAGACAAAAACAAGTAGAATAGATAACTTTAAAACAAAACAAAACAAGTTAGCTAGTTGCATCAAAACTGATTTCCATTAGTTGTTAGTAATCAGCCTTTATAAATTGCATTTAGAAACAACTAAGTTGCATTTAGCTATCTTAAGATTAGTTAGATCATTTGCATCAAAAACAGAAAAAAAAACCGAAACAATTTAGTTTAAACTTGATTAAATCTTTGAATGCTATTTGTTTGAACTTGTTGAATTTGATTTCACCACCCCCGTTACACCTTAAGTCATTGTTTGGTACAAACTTGATTGAATCTTTTAATTGAAACATTATTGACTTGAGATTTGTTAAAAGTGAAGTAAATTTGTAAGAAACAAGATTTGATTTCAAATTTTAACGTTGGCTGTACGTTTATCTTTACTTGGGATTGATTCAATTGTTTAAAGACTTTATTGGACTTAAGTTCTTACTTAGGATCACTTTGTCTATATTTATCCCTACACTGTTAAATTGCCGACCCTGTTATCATCTTGTTGTCTTTACACTTCTTCAACTTGCATTGAACTTTCATCTATATTTGGTTGTTAAATTTGTGAAACAGTTTTCATATCATTAGTGTTCTTCCGTGTTGTTCAAAGAACGTTTCACAAAAGCCACACCAAAACTTGTGCAAGTAAAACCAAAGAAAAAGAAGCCGTGAGCAATGTCTCATAAAGGCAAGTGAGCAGTAGACTCACAAAACAGACAAAGCCAATCCATAGGAAAATAATTAGGCTTGTTTGTGAAAGAAACTGAGAGAAAAGTCATTTTTAACGTCAAAAAGCAAGAGACAAGACGTATGAGTGATTTACACAAGAAGTGAGATATAGCCATCCAAAGTTCACAAAAGGTGAATTGTGCAAAACCAAAAGCAAATACCTACACCAAAAGTGTTGACTGTTGTAAAAGGTTCCTCGAACAAACCCTTGTTGAACACTTGTGTGTATGTACTGTCTTTCACTTTATTTACAATTGAATGTGCATTAAAGTTTAAAGTAAGTTAAAGGATTGTTCTGTACGAACCCTTAGCTTTCTTTGATTCAGCCAAAGCATCACTTGACTTCTATTTTTCTTTGAATCTTAGATAGTCCAAGATTGTTGTTTATTCAATTGTCAATTTGAAGTAGAAATTTACGTTTTGTTAAAGTTATAGTTTGATCTTACTTGCTTGTATTCTGACTTATTTATCTCATTGTTTTACCATCTTGGTTGATTGTTTTGATTAAACATGATTCTGAAAACCATTTGGGGAGTTGAATGTCATAGGAGTGACTATGATGAACTGGAAAGACGTATGAACTCCTTTGGTCGTACGAATGGTTTATGGGTTGGATATTGGGAATGTAAAACTCCTAGATATCAAACTCTTTCTCAGTGCAATAAAGACGTTAGTGCATATTACAATGAAATGCTTGATGATTTGTACTATGCTTATGTTGAAGAACATGAGGAATTAAGCATGATTAGGTTCTTTGCTGGATTAGATAAGGAGATCGCTGATTGCATGTTGTCTGAAAAATTCTCATCACTTTATGACATGTATAAAAAGGCAAAGATTGTTCAATCAACTCTAATCCCATGGCAAGTTAATCAAAACTATGGGTATGAACTGAACTCTTGTGATTCTGAAAATGACAAACCAAATCCAGTTAAGTTAAGCAATTTGAGTCAGCCTATGGATAATATTGAAAATGCATTGCTTCAACTTAGAGACATGGTGCAAGTATTGATAGAATCTGAAAAGAACAAAGACTTGCAATCTGACATTTCTGTGAATGATGGTTTGTATGAAATTAGCCCCAACATGCCTGAAACTGGAACTCCTTTATCTGAATTGCATGTTCAACCTTGTGTACTGTCTGAAGAAGACCCTTCACTTGAATCTGTTGGTGATTTCCAAAGTGTTAGTTGTTTGCTTATAGATGATGTTAATTGTGGTAACACTTTGTCTGAAAATGATTTACATTGTGACATGCATATAAATGAAATCCCTGTGCATGATCTGCATTCTGCTGAGATGCTTGTTTCTGGGTTACAATCTGAATTACATCCTGTACATTTCATTGATGACATTGATGTAAGTAATTCTGTTGAGAATGACATTGATAAACTAGATTCTTATGATTTGATGTTAGCTGAACTAGATTGTCTACTTGATGTAGAGCTTGATCATGATGTCATTATTGAAATAGATTCAGCTACAAATGAACATAAATCCTTGGATGAACTAGTTAATGAATTGAATGACATATTTAGTATAGATGAAGATTCTATATCTGAAATATCTATTTCATCTCATCTTGTTGAATGTCTGCCTGTTGTCATCTCAATTGATACATCTTGTCTAAATATTGCACATGTCTGTAAGATTTGTACATTTAGTGTTAACATGTTGCAATATGCTTTTTGGATGTTGTTTTATCTGTTAGGATGCATGTGTTCTAAAATTTTTGTTATCATATTGTTAATACATCCTAAACATTTTAGAAAGCGAGTACACACCTTATTCTTTCTTCAAAGATAAGGATGCACCAAGGTATTTCACCTTCACCATTTGTATTATCATGTTCCTATTTGGTTATGGTGTAGTTGAGCATACGTGTACATCCTAAACCCCTATCCCTTATTCTATCCATGTTGAGATTCGATGACGAATCATTTTCAAGAGGGAGGGAATGATGAGCCCACGATGTGGTCAACGCAACATATTTTCATGTATCGTTTACTGTCACATGTTAGTTCTGTAAGACATGGCATATCACTGTTAACTCCGCACACACTAGTGCTATTTCTTATGTCTTATTGTCTTAACTAACCCTTAGGACATGTCATATATGTTGTGTATCTTGTTTGTTGCTTGGTGTCTTTGAAGATAGGTGATGAGCTACAGCCTAACCTATGGATACAAACACTGACGATGACACCTCAATGCCCCACACAGGTCCCATAACAAGGAGTATGGCTAAGAAATTGTTACATTATGTTGAATCATTTCTTTACAGGCATGAAGAGGATGAACCAAGCAGAGATGATGTCCATTGGGTTTATATGATACAAGCTTTGATCTAATTGTATCAAAAACGTGTTGTACATATCTTTAGTTGTTCTTTTTATTATTGTTGGTTGGTTAACCTTGTTTTAGGATAGTTTGTGTTGTATTATTTCCTTGTCTTTTAGGTACACGTACATAGCTTGGAAATGCAATTAGAATCTGGATTTTTATCCAAGCAAAGAGGGGAAATGCAAGTAGCTTACAAGCAAGGTGGTGACAAGCAACCATGTCAAAACTGAATTTGTTCTTCACGTTGAAACAAGATGAAACAAGCTGCTCACATCATTAGCCAATAGGAAGGGGTCTTGTAAATGCTTAAACCAATCACAAACAAGTGAAGAAAATTCAGCAAGCTGCACAACAAAAGATCCAATCACAAACCATGAGGAATTCGGCTGGTTGAAGGCATAATTGGGTTGAATATTCAAAGCCTCAAATACAACCAATCAAAGGCATTTCTAAGCAAGCTGCTCAATGCAATATCCAATCAAAAACCTGGCTGAAATCAAGCATGGAAACGGCTGAATCAAAGCTTAATCCTATGAAAATTCAAAGCCACACTTTCAACCAATCAAGGCCAAAATCAAAGCAAGCTTCTCAATGTATCATCCAATCAAATTGATCAAGAAAAGAAGGCTGAAAATAGCAAGGAATACACGGCAGAACCATTCAGCTTTTCTTGGAACCGAAAGTTGCTCAAAGTTGTTCAAAAGCAAGCACCTTATTTTAGTCTTGTACTTTGTACATTAAAACTTGTACTTTTTATCATTTTCGTTTGGTATAAGTAAGATAGGAACCTGAATGTAAAACACAACTATTTTCAAACACATTTCAATCACATTTCCTTTAAGGAGTTCTCAACTTATGCTAGTTGAAGTTTAAGACCACTTAACGGTTTTCTTTCAAGTTCATAGCCTAGAACTTGTTAGTATTCACTTCATTTTTGGTTTACAACATCTTAGGGTCTCAATAAGGTTTTAGATGTGTTGGAATACCAAAGAGGAAGAGGTGTTGGTATAAATTGAGCCAAGAACAAACGGTTACAGTTCAAGGGGTGTCATTGTGATGTTCTTTGCCATAGCTGTTGTTCAAATCAGTTTGGAGTAGGAGACAAAGTCCTTGGAACGTTTATCTTGCCTTCATTTGGCTCATCAATCGGTATCAGAGCGTTGGTTAGTCTTCTATTCATGTTTACATTGTTTAAACTTGCATATGAATGATGCTGCCCAAATCGTGTAGTAGACTGTTTTGTTGTTCATTTAGAATCTGTTTATTTAGATAGTTAGTTCATGTTTTAAAGTGTTTATTAGTTGGTTTACAATAGTTTGGTAAATTAGTTTTAAGTAGCAAAACCGAAAACCATCACAAAAGAACTTAGACTAGACTTAAGTGTGTTAGAATCTGTTTGTGTAGTCTAGTTAAAACCGTGTGTAAACTGATTGTTTTTGTTCAATCCAGCTTAGACAATGTTCATTAGGTTCTAATCTAGAAGTTTAAATGGTAGTTTAGATAAGTCCTTAAAACAGAAAACTTGAACACAAAAATAGATTAGTTGATAGTTTAGTTTGTAATCAAATTCTTAAAATTCTGTTTTAGTAGTTGTGTGCAATCTGTTTTACACGTTTTATTTGCTGCCCTATCTAGCTTAGTTAGACTAGTTTACAACATAGCTTTAAAGGTTTAGTTGGTTGTCTAGCTTAAAACAAGAAAACCGAAAACTAAAGAACAAAACAAGTAGTTTTAGTTAACTAAGTGTGCTGCCTAGTTTCTAGTGTTACACGTTTGATAAGTAGAATATAAGGACTTGCATCTAGTAACACCTAGTTTAGAAACTGATTGCATCATACAAACAAAAACCAAGCAAAAACAAAGTAGGATAGATCACCTAAAAACAAAACAAAACAAGTTAGCTAGTTTGCATCAAAGCTGATTTCCATTAGTTGATATAGTAATCAGCCTTATAAATTGCATTTAGAAACAACTAAGTTGCATTTAGCTATCTTAAGATTAGTTAGATCATTTGCATCAAAAATAGAAAAGGAAAAAAAAAGAAGACAGACTGCCCAAAACCGTGTGGTTTAGAACAAGCTTTTAAAGCTCATTTGAAATCTTGGTGAATGCTAATAATAGCTTTATCTTTTTGTTGATTTCAATTGTTTCAAACAACTTGTTGGACTTAGATACATTCTGAAAGTTAGGAATTGTTTAAGCCCCACACTGTTAAAGAGCTATCCAATTGTTGTTTTAGATCAATTTCTGAACTTACATTGCACTATATACAATTTGAACTTGTTGTAATTGTGAATTGAATTCTCACTACATAGTGTTTAGCGGTGTTGTGTACGAGGAACTTTCAAATTCCAAATACAACAAACCTTGTGCAATTAAAGGCCGTGGGCAATGTCTCATGTAGGCCGTGAGGAGTAGTCTCACAACAATCAAGCAAACCCCTCCAAAGAAAGAAAATTAAGCTTGATTGAGAAATACGCAAGAGAAAAGCCAATAATTGTCAACAAGTAAGAGGCAAGACAAGAGAGAGAATTGCACAAGAAAACCAAGTGAGGAAAAGCCCAAAAGTAAACATTGCATAAAAGGAAAATTCCCGTGCAAAGCTCAAAAGAAAGAAAGTGCCCAAACCAAACCCCAAAGTGTTGTAGTTTTGAGACATTGAAAGTTTCTAAAGCAAACCCTTGCTAACACTTTGTTTGTGTGGTTTTACTTTCACTTTACTTCAATTGATAATTGCATATGCTGTAAAGTAATTGAGGGATTGTCTTAAACAACCCCGTAGATTTCATTCAGCCCGAACAACAATTTGACTTCTGTGATTTTCTTGAATCTTTAGGAGAAATAGTCCAAATTGCTGTTTTGAACAATTGTCAACATAAAGTAGAGTATTTGCATCTTGTCAATATTTTAAATTGGTTTTTGAGATTGTCTTTTGAATCATGGGTCCCCAACAGAAAGATAATGCACCATCCCCGTCCCCATCTACTCCTGTCCCATCCCCAGTCCCTGTTACCCTAGAGAATATACAGCAAACACTCACTTTCCTTGTTAATCAGTTTGGTTTAATGAGAAGTGACATAAAGGATAACAAACAAAGGATAAACAATGTAGAAAAGCCAACCTCATATCAAAAGGAACCTAGTATACCTTTTCAAGAAGGCACCTCTTATGGTAATGAGTCTCATGTTGAACGTAGAAAAGTCACATCACTTAGAGGTAGAGGTAAAGGTCGAGGTAGTAATGGTGGTCGTAGGAACCTTTCTTTTGAGGAAAGATTTGATAGTCTCCCTGAGTACAATGAAGAACCCTATCCGGAAGAACGGTATGATGAACGTCAGCCTGATAGAGATGAACTTCTTCAAGAAGAGTTCATAACTACTAAACTGACAATACCCTCCTTCCAAGGGAAAGGTGATCCTGAAACATATCTGCAATGGGAAACAAAAGTAGATCATATGTATTCTTGCACTAACTATTCTGAATTGGCCAAAGTGCGGTATGCAACTTTTGAATTTGTAGATTATGCTTTACTCTGGTGGGAACAATTGAAGAATACCAGGAGAAGAACAAGACAGCCATCTGTTGTTACTTGGTCCGAGCTGAAACAAGAGATGAGGAAGAGATTCATATCTCCTTCCTATGAAAGGAGCATTTTCCAGAAATTGCAACAACTTTCTCAAGGTAATAGATCTGTTGATGAATTTTATAAAGAATTAGAACATCTGCTTACCAAGGCTAACATAGAAGAAGCTGAGGAAGCCACAATGGCTAGATTTCTAGCTGGCTTGAACAAAGAGATTGCATTCAAGGTGGAACTTACACCTTACTCTGATCTGGCTTCTATGGTTCACATTGCTGAGAAAGTGGAAAGACAATTGAAGGTAAAAACTTCTAACCCTTCTTTTCGGACTAATCCTTTGAGTTTTCCTAGAACACAGCCCAGGACGCCTTTCCGTACACAACAAGGTCAAGGCCGTGGATTCCAAGGAAAATCAACCCAGAACATCCAAAATCGTCCAAAGTTTCCAATCACTGATAAAGGCAAAGCCAAGGTGGAAGGTACGCCTAATGTTAAAACTCGTGATATTCAATGTTTTAAATGCTTAGGAAAAGGTCATTTTGCTAATCAATGTCCCAACCCTAAACGCATCATGTTTATTGAAGAGTCTAATGAGTATTATTCTGAGGAAGAATTGGAAGAGAGTGAGGAAAACAATGAAAATGAACAAACATGTGAGGAAGAAGAAGAGATTAGTGAAGAGACTAATGAGTGTGTGCTCTAAGTGCCCAAATTAAAACTGAAGAACCTGACATACAAAGAGAGAACATATTCCACATTCACTGTATG
>AP025075.1:28891735-28916856 GCA_036186865.1 Eustoma russellianum | reverse complement strand
CGGTTCATGTACCAATGTGGCAAGTTTTGAACTTGTTAGGAAACTTGAGTTACCTTTAATTAATCACCCCCATCCTTATAGACTTACGTGGCTTAATGAGTGTGGTGAAGTTAAAGTAACAAAGCAAGTCCTAGTTTCTTTATCAATTGGTGGGTATTTTGCTGAGGTGTTATGTGATGTAGCCCCTATGCAATCAAGTCATATCTTATTAGGTAGACCGTGGCAATTTGACAACAAGGTTACATATGATGGTTACCTGAATAGATATTCCTTTAGGCATAACAACAAACTGTTCAAATTAAATGCCTTGCCCCCGCACAAAGTCTTTGAGGATCAACAACGAATGTTAAAAAGCAATAAAGATCCAAAAGAAAAGGAACTGGAAAGGATTTTCATCAAGGAAAACCAACTGAAAAGTTCACATCTTAAAATTGAACCGAAAGAAATCAAAGTTTCTGCCGAACCATCTCTAAAGAAAAGCGCATTCTTTGCATCTCAAAGTGAGGTATTCCATGCTATCAATTCAAAGAAAACTGTTTATATCTTGATTTACAAAGAAACTCTGTTCTGTTCATCTGAAATACCACCTACTTTACCAAGTGAAGTTGCATCTTTACTTCAAGAATTTTCTAGCTTGTTTCCTGAAGGAGATCCCCCAGGTTTACCACCTCTAAGAGGCATTGAACATCAAATAGATTTCGTTCCAGGAGCTGTTCTGCCAAACAGACCTGCCTATAGAGCCAATCCAGAGGAAACTAAGGAAATCCAAAAGCAAGTTGAGGAACTATTGATCCAAGGTAAAGTAAAAGAGAGTATGAGTCCTTGTGCTGTTACTGTTATCATTGTCCCTAAGAAAGATAGAACTTGGAGAATGTGTACAGATTGTAGAGCCATCAATAAGATCACTGTGAAGTATAGATACCCTATTCCTAGGTTGGATGACATGTTGGATATGTTGTATGGGTCTAAGTGCTTTAGCAAAGTAGATCTTAAACAAGGATATTTCCAAGTGAGAATTAGGGAAGGTGATGAATGGAAAACTGCCTTTAAGACTAAATTTGGATTGTACGAATGATTAGTTATGCCCTTTGGTTTAATCAACGCCCCTAGTACTTTCATGAGGTTAATGAATGAGGTCTTAAGGAAATTCATAGGGAAATTTGTAGTAGTCTACTTTGATGACATTCTTATCTACTCCAAAACCCTAAGTGAACATCTGATCCATCTTCGAGCTGTTTTTGTCACCCTACAGAAAGAAGAGCTGTATGCTAATTTCAAGAAGTGTTCTTTCTGTCTGGAGAAGGTTACATTCTTAGGATTTGTGATTAGTGCTGAAGGAATTTAAATGGATCAAGAGAAAGTTAAATCCATAACTGAGTGGCCAACCCCTAAGTCTGCTGGAGATGTTAGGAGTTTTCATGGATTAGCTAGCTTCTATAGACGTTTTGTGAAGGATTTCTCTACCATTGAAGCACCATTGAATGAATTAGTCAAGAAAGATGTAAGATTTGAATGGGGAGAATCACAACAACAAGCCTTTGAGGAACTTAAGAAACGTCTAACTTCTGCACCTATCCTGAGATTGCCCAACTTTGATGAAATGTTTGAAGTTGAATGTGATGCCAGTGGAGTTGGCATTGGAGCTGTATTGCATCAAGGTAACAAACCTGTTGCCTACTTTAGTGAGAAATTGAAAGGAGCTTCCATAAATTATTCAACCTATGACAAAGAATTGTATGCCCTTGTCCGTTCTTTACAAACTTGGCAACATTATCTGCAACCTAAGGAATTTGTGATTCATACTGATCATGAGAGCCTTAAGTATCTAAAAGGTCAAGGAAAATTGAACAAAAGACATGCCAAATGGGTTGAATTAATTGAACAATTCCCTTATGTGATCAAGTATAAGCAAGGAAAAGAAAATGTTGTTGCTGATGCATTATCTCGTCGCTATACTTTGATTACTACTCTTTCATGTAACATGTTTGGTTTTGAGTCTATCAAAGAGATGTATCATTCTGATCATGACTTTAATTCTATCTATCAAGCATGCATTGATTCACCTTTTGCTAAATACTACTTGCATGATGGTTATTTGTTTAAAGAACATAAGTTATGTGTACCAATGTATTCATTAAGAGAGTTGTTAATAAAAGAAGCTCATGGAGGAGGTTTAATGGGTCATTTTGGCTCGTTAAAACTTTGGAAACACTTAAGGAGCATTTCTTCTGGCCGCATATGAAAGCACATGTTGATAAGGTATGTGACCAATGTATTACTTGTAAACAAGCAAAATCTAGAACACAACCACATGGATTGTACACTCCCTTATCTGTTCCAAGCTCACCTTGGACTGATATTTCTATGTACTTTGTATTGGGATTGCCTCGATCCAAAACTGGTAAAGATAGAATCTTTGTTGTTGTTGATAGATTTTCCAAAATGGCACATTTCATTGCATGTAAGAAAGTTGATGATGCTATTCATATTGCTGATTTGTTCTTTGAGGAGATTGTCAGATTCCATGGCATGCCACGTACAATTGTTAGTGATAGAGATACAAAGTTTTTAAGTCATTTCTGGCGTGTTTTGTGGAGTAAACTTGGTACTAAATTGTTTTTTTCTACAACTGCTCACCCACAAACCGATGGTCAAACTGAAGTTGTTAATAGAACTTTGTCTCAACTGTTACGTGTTGTCATTCAAAAGAATTTAAAGAATTGGGAAGACTGCTTAGCTTATATTGAGTCTGCGTACAATAGAGTTGTTCATAGTGGAACCTTGCATTCTCCTTTTGAAGTTGTTTATAGCTTTAACCCTTTGTCCCCGCTTGATCTTGTTCCCATACCTGTTCATGAACGTGTTAGTTTAGATGGTGAACGAAAAGCAAAACTTGTGAAAGAATTGCATGAAAAGGTTAAGTCACAACTTGAAGCTAAGAATAAAGTGTATGCCAATAGAGCCAACAGGAATCGTAAAGTTGTTATATTTGAGCCTGGTGATCTTGTTTGGTTACACTTGAGGAAAGAAAGATTCCCTAAGGAAAGGGACTCAAAGTTGAAACCAAGAGGCGATGGACCGTTCAAAGTGTTGAAACGGCTTGGTGACAATGCCTATGTTCTCGATCTTCCTGAAGAAAGGTATGGTCCTATCTCTAAAACTTTTAATGTTGCTGACCTTTCTCCGTTTAGTATTGATTCAGATTCGAGGACGAATCCTTCTCAAGTGGGAGGGAATGATGAGCTACAGCCTAACCTTGTGGATACAAACATGACGATGACACCTCAATGCCCCACACAGGTCCCATAACAAGGAGTATGGCTAAGAAATTGTTACATTGTGTTGAATCATTTCTTTACAGGCATGAAGAGGATGAACCAAGCAGAGATGATGTCCATTGGGTTTATATGATACAAGCTTTGATCTAATTGTATCAAAAACGTGTTGTACATATCGTTAGTTGTTCTTTTTATTATTGTTGGTTGGTTAACCTTGTTTTAGGATAGTTTGTGTTGTATTATTGCCTTGTCTTTCAGGTACACGTACATAGCTTGGAAATGCAATTAGAATCTGAATTTTTGTCCAAGCAAAGAGGTGAAATGCAAGTAGCTTACAAGCAAGGTGGTGACAAGCAACCATGTCAAAACTGAATTTGTTCTTCACGTTAAAACAAGATGAAACAAGCTGCTCACATCATTAGCCAATAGGAAGGAGTCTTGTAAATGCTTAAACCAATCACAAACAAGTGAAGAAATTCAGCAAGCTGCACAACAAAAGATCCAATCACAAACCATGAGGAATTCGGCTGGTTGAAGGCATAATTGGGTTGAATATTCAAAGCCTCAAATACAACCAATCAAAGGCATTTCTAAGAAAGCTGCTCAATGCAATATCCAATCAAAAACCTGGCTGAAATCAAGCATGGAAACGGCTGAATCAAAGCTTAATCCTTTGAAAATTCAAAGCCACACTTTCAACCAATCAAGGCCAAAATCAAAGCAAGCTGCTCAATGTATCATCCAATCAAATTGATCAAGAAAAGAAGGCTGAAAATAGCAAGGAATACACGGCAGAACCATTCAGCTTTTCTTGGAACCGAAAGTTGCTCAAAGTTGTTCAAAAGCAAGCACCTTATTTTAGTCTTGTACTTTGTACATTAAAACTTGTACTTTTTATCATCTTCGTTTGGTATAAGTAAGATAGGAACCTGAATGTAAAACACAACTATTTTCAAACACATTTCAATCACATTTCCTTTAAGGAGTTCTCAACTTATGCTAGTTGAAGTTTAAGACCACTTAACGGTTTTCTTTCAAGTTCATAGCCTAGAACTTGTTAGTATTCACTTCATTTTTGGTTTACAGCATCTTAGGGTCTCAATGAGGTTTTAGATGTGTTGGAATACCAAAGAGGAAGAGGTGTTGGTATAAATTGAGCTAAGAACAAACGGTTACAGTTCAAGGGGTGTCATTGTGTGTTCTTTGCCATAGCTATGGTTCAAATCAGTTTGGAGTAGGAGACAAAGTCCTTGGAACGTTTATCTTGCCTTCATTTGGCTCATCAATAGGTCAAAGAGAGCTTTACATTGAAGAAGCATGAACACCGATCGATCCATGTCCCATCTGATCGGATGATATCATTGTTCAAACAAAGCTTGAAGATGCAATTAGAATCTGAATTTTTGTCCAAGCAAGTAGGTGATAACCAAGTAGCTTACAAGCAAAGTGGTGACAAGCACTCATGTCAAATTCAAAGATTGTTCTTCACGTTAAGAATGGAGAGACAAGCTGCTCAAAGCTATAACCAATAGGAGGGAGTCTTGCAAATGTTCAAACCAATCACATTCAAGTTGAAGACAAGAATACAAGCTGCACAAAATTTGATCCAATCACAACCATGAAGAATCGGCTGGTTTGTAGCTTAAGTCCTTTGAAAATTCAAAGCCACACTCTCAACCAATCAAGGCCAAAATCTAAGCAAGCTGCTCAATGAATTATCCAATCAAATTGATCAAGAAAAGAAGGCTGAAAATAGCAAGGAATACACGGCAAAACCATTCAGCACTTCTTGGAACCGAAAGTTGCTCAAACAAGTTCCAAGCAAGCAAGTCATTTTTAGTCTTGTACTTTGTATTTTAAACTTTGCACTCTTGTAATTTTCGTAGGTTATAAGTAGCATAGGAATCAGAATGTAGAAAAACCACAATTTCAAACACATTTCAATCAGATTTTCCTTTAAGGAGTTCTCAACTTATTCTAGTTGAAGTTTAAGACCACTAACGGTTTTCTTCCAAGTTCATAGCCTAGAACTTGTTAGTATTCACTTCATTTTTGGTCTACAGCATCTTAGGGTCTCAATGAGGTTTTAGATGTGTTGGAATACCAAAGAGGAAGAGGTGTTGGTATAAATTGAGCCAAGAACAAACGGTTACAGTTCAAGGGGTGTCATTGTGATGTTCTTTGCCATAGCTGAGGTTCAAATCAATTTGGAATAGGAGACAAAGTCCTTGGAACGTTTTTCTAGCCTTCATTCGGCTCATCAAGAACTTTGTCATCAAGTTGCCACCTTCTTGTACAAGCATGTTCAAGATGAACCTAAGACTCCTTGGGTTCATTTCATTAAACCTTCAACTTGAGCGTGTATCAGCATGCACGTCTACATTCTTTGTCTTTGAATTTATCTTGTGTCTTGTGATCTTGGTTTTATGTATTTGCTTTGTAGGTAAATTAGGTACATGAAATTTCTAAGCCAAATGGAACTCCAAGATGTTCTTGTAGGCGTGTGCTACCAAAAATAAAGAGAATGTTTGAAGAGAATGTTTGAAGAGAATGTTTGAAGAGAATATTTGAAGAGAATGTTTGTCTACACTAAGACAAATTCAAACATGTCCAAGATGGAGTCTCTTGTTCAAATTGAAATCAACAATCATCTTCCAAAGGGCCGGCCACATTCAAGCAAAAGGATGATGATCAATTTGAATATGAATTCAAAGCCAAACTTGAATTTAAATTCAACCTTGGTTTGAATTCAAGTTTCAACCAAATAGAGGCTTCAAATTCAAGATGAAATCAGACTAATCAACTTCAGGCCTCATCCCACTCATCAAATCAGCTTCTCCAAGACACCATTGGCTCCTCAAACACGGCTGGACATAGAGGAGATAACATCTTGCAAGCATTTCAAGTTTTAGCTAGAATTATCTTAGTTTTAAAAATCAAGCAAAGTTCAAATTTAAACATTTGTTAGATAGCTTTATTTGAATTATTTCTAGCCATTTCAAGGCTGAAGGGGGACGATTTTAGGCCTATAAATAGACCCCTTTGGCTGATTGTAAACACACCTTTTGATGAATAAGAATCCTTGATATTTCTTTCACTTTGTGTGAGACTTTGTTTTCTTGGTTTTGCATTAAAAACCGAGGTTAAGATCCTTCAAAGTTGAGCATATTGAAGGTATTGCCATTGCTTAAAGGTGCCGTCCAGGAGGGTCGTTTTGGTTTGCCTGATCAACGACCATCTTGAAGTGTTGGTCTTGCTCATTCGTTTAATCCACACGTTTTAATCACTAAGGAAGCAAGGGGAAGTCTTCTTCCTTGTGCCTAACCCTTTGTGAAGGACGTTTGGAAGGTGGAATTGTTGGAGCCCACGAGTTGCACACATCAAATTGGTATCAGAGACAGGTTACTCTATTCCACCATCTATCATTTCCTTTTCGTTTGAGTCTAGTCATTTCAAGTTCAGTTGTGTCCTTCTTCTACTCATCCCTCTACACGCCATTTGTCTTGCATCTCATTCATTCAAAAAAACGTCCAAAACAAAAACATTGCTTTGAGTCCTTACACGTTGCTGCATTTTGCTTTTCATCATTCAAGTGTCATTTCCTTCATTTCCTTTTCGCATCACAATCTGATTTTGAGTCGTTCAAACTTGAACAAATTAGGGTTCGTTGCATTTTTAGGTTACATTCAACCTTCTTCAAAATATTCCAACCATCATCCTATAAGCTACCTCGGTTTCAAATCATCTTGTTGCTACCGAAGCTTTTTAGTTGGTGATGATTGTATGCATCTTATGATTCGCATTGTGATTGATTTCATGCTTTAAGACAAGTAGTCATAAGTGTTTTTACCTTCCCGAACCCTCTTCAACAACAAAACCCTAATTCTACCACCCCCACCCCACGGCCCAACCAACAACACCCCAACCCGACCCTAAAAAAACTCACCAACCTGATTCCAAATAACCCTATTTACACTCCAAACAAAAAGCCCCAAACCAAATTTACCAAATACAATCAGATTCTAAAGATCCCAATTCATTCAAATAAACCCTAACCCTAGAATTTGAATTTTGTTCAAATTCTGTCCTAAACCAACCCATATCCAAATTGACCACACCAATCATCAATTGCCAACCCAATAGTCCATTTACAACACCCATTCCGTTCTTACAACCCCATTCCGCAAAGTCCCAAAACGTTCAAAAAACTAAATCAAAAAACCCTAACCCTAACCCCCCATTCGGCCATACCCCAAATTCTTTCACTTTCCAAGTTTATTTTTGTTGCAAGTGCAAGGTACAAATTGCATTTTAAATACATTGCACTATTCTGTCAAAAAACGCAAGTGCTAAGTGCAAAACAAGTGAAATTCCAATTCTGCCCTTAGTCAAAAAAAAGGAGAATCTGAACCTTGCTCAATTGAAATAGCAAGGAAGAAAAAAAACAAAAGAACAAGAGCAAAGAAAAAGGGCAAAACGTTTGTGCATTGCGTAGAAAATTTTTGGTACGATTTGCAAACCTTGGATACCATATCACCCCACATTGCCGTCCCCTATACCCAATTATCCATTTCTTCATCTTCTTAAACCAATCACACACTTGGTTGCTCGATTGTTGCATGACTTGAACCATTTTGTGGATAGTAAGTGCATAGAATCAAAATTAACTAAAGATTGCCCACGGCAACCCTTAGTTTATCTTTGGTTCAGCCTTATACATCAACTTTGGTTGCTTATTTTCTTTGAATCTTAGTAGAAAGTTCAAGTGTTGTTCATCTCAATTGATCCTACCTTGATACTAATTGGTGCAACTTGAAAGCAAAAAGGAAGAAACAAGCAGAGAACATTGTGATTCAAAGAAGCCTTGGCAATACACTTCCTTATTGATCACTTTGAGCCTTCTTAACTTCAGGTTATCCAAGAACCAAAGTGGTAAGAGAGTGGAAAGAATCAAAAGCGGAGTGTTCATAGCTTATTTTTTTTTACTAATCCCTTAACGTTTGTTTGTTTTTGTGTTAGTTTGCTTCTTTCTTTTTCCTTTTTGTCTTCGTTCAATTCCTTAGGTACAATGGAGAGCAGCAATCATTCCGCATCTAGCAAGTCAAAAGAGGCCGAAACTGTTGACAACACGCAACAAAAAATGCTGGAGATGCTTAAGAAACTCATGCATGACAATGAGATAATTAAGCATCGCTTGGAAGACGTGGAGCGAAGCTACAAAACGAGGTGATGGCCAAGGTACAAGCAGGGCCGTTCCCCTACCACAACCAAGGCGCCATCCCCAGAAGAAGTTGAGGATGACAACCTTAGACCACCGCACCAAGAAGCAAGAAGGTTTGTTCCTCCTACACAAGCAAGAAGGTACGCTCCAAGAAGGTACAATGATGATTACATTCCCTTTGAGCATGATGATTATGACTTTGATGACCATGATGAGCCCACAATGGGGGTCAACGCAACATATTTTCATGTATCATCTATTGTCACATGTTAGTTCTGTAAGACATGGCATATCACTGTTAACTCCGCACACACTAGTGCTACTTCTTATGTCTTATAGTCTTAACTAACCCTTAGGACATGTCATATATGTTGTATATCTTGGTTGTTGCTTGGTGTCTTTGAAGATAGGTCAAAGAGAGCTTTACATTGAAAATGATGAGCTACAGCCTAACCTTGTGGATACAAACACTGATGATGACACCCTCACTGCCCCGCACAGGGTCCCATAACAAGGAGTATGGCTAAGCAATTGTTACACTGTGTTGAATCATTTCTTTACAGGCATGAAGGGGATGAACAAGCAGAGATGATGTCCATTGGGTTTATATGATACAAGCTTTGATCTAGTTGTATCAAAACCATGTTGTACATATCTTTAGTTGTTCTTTTTAATATTGTTGGTTGGTTAACCTTGTTTTAGGATAGTTTGTGTTGTATTATTGCCTTGTCTTTCAGGTACACGTACTTAGACTTGAAAATGCAATTAGAACCTGAATTTTGTTTCAAGCAAGGAGGTGATAACCAAGTAGCTTACAAGCAAGGTGGTGACAAGCACCCATGTCAAATCTGAATTCTTCTTCCACGTTGGATTGGAATGGATGGACAAGTTGCTCATTTCATGAACCAATTGGAAGAAGTCTGCAAATCTTCAAACCAATCAAAAAACAAGCAAAGAGACAAGCAAGCAAGCTGCACAACAAATGATCCAATCAAATGAGATTGTTTAAAGCCTAGCTCACGCAAGAAAGGGTGGTGAAAATTCAAAGACCAACTTGCAACCAATCAAAGCCTAGTTCAAACCAAGCTGCTCATTGTATTAAGCAATCAAAATTATGGTGAAATCAAGCAAGGAAGAAACGCAAGCAACCAGCCTTCTTGGAACCGAAAAGTTGCTCAAACAAGTTCCAAGCAAGCATGTCAATTTTTAGTCTTGTACTTTGTACTTTAATTCTTGTACCTATGTCATTTTCGTTTGTTATAAGTAAGGTAGGAACCTGAATATACAAAAAACCACAAATTCAAATACATTTCAATCAGATTTTGCTTTAAGGAGTTCTCAACTTTCTAGTTGAAGTTAAAACACTTAACAGTTTCTTTCAAGTTCAAAGCCTAGAACTTGTTAAGTATTTACTTCATTTTTGGTTTACAGCATCTTAGGGTCTCAATGAGGTTTTAGATGTGTTGAATACCAAAGGGGAAGAGTGTTGTTGGTATAAATTGAGCCAAGAACAAACGGTTTTACAGTTCAAGGGGTGTCATCTGTGATGTTCTTTGCCATAGCTGAGGTTCAAATCAATTTGGAATAGGAGACAAAGTGCCCTGGAAAGCGTTTACCTAGCCTTCGTTTGGCTCATCAATTTGTATCAGAGCATTGGTTAGTCTTCTATTCCTGTTTACATTGTTTAAACTTGCATATGAATGATGCTGCCCAAATCGTGTAGTAGACTGTTTTGTTGTTCATTTAGAATCTGTCTATTTAGATAGTAGTTCATGTTTTAAAGTGTTTATTAGTTGGTTTACAATAGTTTGTTAAATTAGTTTTAAGTAGCAAAACCCGAAAACCACCACAAAAAGAACTTAGACTAGACTTAAGTGTGTTAGAAACTGTTTGTGTAGTCTAGTTTAAAACCGTGTGTAACTGATTGTTCTTGTTCAATCTAGCTTAGATAGTTTTCATTAGATCCTAATCTAGAAGTTTAAATGGAAGTTTAGATAAGTCCTTAAAACAGAAACTTGAACACAAAATTAGAATAGTTGATAGATTAGTTGTTAATCAAGTTGTTAAATTCTGTTTTTAGTAGTTGTGTGCAATCTGTTTAGACGTTGTTACTTGCTGCCTTATTTAGCTTGGTTAGGCAGTTTACAACATAGTTTAAGTGTTTAGTTGGTTGTTTAGTTTAGCACAAGAAATCCGAAAACTAAAGATCAAAACATGTAGTTTTAGCTAACTAAGTATGCTGCCTAGTCTCTAGTTGATACACGTTTGTTGTGTTGAATACATAAACACTTGCATCTAGTATCATCTAACTTAGAAACTGATTTCATCATACAAACGAAAACCAAAATAAAGACAAGTAGAATAGATAATAAAAAACAAAAAAAAATTAAAATAAAACAAATGCAAAATCAGTTCATGTTGCTGTAGTTGTGCGTGTTTGATTAAAATGTGTTTAAGTGTGATATGTTAGTATTTAAGTTGTAAGTGTTTCGTTAAAAAAAGAAGAAAAAAAACCGAAACCAATTTAGTTTAAACTTGATTAATTTTTTGAATGCTATTTGTTTAAAACTTGTTGAATTTGATTTCACCACCCCCGTTACACCTTAAGTCATTCTTTGGTACAAACTTGATTGAATCTTTTAATTGAAACATTATTGACTTGAGATTTGTTAAAAGTGAAGTAAATTTGTAAGAAACAAGATTTGATTCAAATTTTAACGTTGGCTTTACGTTTATCTTTACTTGGGATTGATTCAATTGTTTAAAGACTTTATTGGACTTAAGTTCTTACTTAGGATCACTTTGTCTATATTTATCCCTACACTGTTAAATTGCCGACCCTGTTATCATCTGTTGTCTTTACACTTCTTCAACTTGCATTGAACTTTCATCTATATTTGGTTGTTAAATTTGTGAAACAGTTTTCATATCATTAGTGTTCTTCCGTGTTGTTCAAAGAACGTTTCACAAAAGCCACACCAAAACTTGTGCAAGTAAAACCAAAGAAAAAGAAGCCGTGAGCAATGTCTCATAAAGGCAAGTGAGCAGTAGACTCACAAAACAGACAAAGCCAATCCAAAGGAAAATAATTAGGCTTGTTTGTGAAAGAAACTGAGAGAAAAGTCATTTTTAACGTCAAAAAGCAAGAGACAAGACGTATGAGTGATTTGCACAAGAAGTGAGATATAGCCATCCAAGTTCACAAAAGGTGAATTGTGCAAAACCAAAAGCAAATACCTACACCAAAAGTGTTGACTGTTGTAAAAGGTTCCTGAACAAACCCTTGTTGAACACTTGTGTGTATGTACTGTCTTTCACTTGTATTACAATTGAATGTGCATTAAAGTTTAAAGTAAGTTGTAAAGGATGTTCTGTACAAACCCTTAGCTTTCTTTGATTCAGCCAAAAACATCACTTGACTTCTATTTTTCTTTGAATCTTAGATAGTCCAAGATTGTTGGTTTATCAATTGTCAATTTGAAGTAGAAATTTTACGTTTTGTTAAAGTTATAGTTTGATCTTACTTGCTTGTATTCTGACTTATTTATCTCATTGTTTTGCCATCTTGGTTGATTGTTTTGATTAAACATGATTCTAAAACCATTTGGGGAGTTGAATGCCATAGGAGAGACTATGATGAACTGGAAAAACAGTATGAACTCCTTTGGTCGTAAGAATGGTTTATGGGTTGGGATATTGGGAATGTAAAACTCCTAGATATCAAACTCTTTCTCAGTGCTAATAAAGACGTTAGTGCATATTACAATGAAATGCTTGATGATTTGTACTATGCTTATGTTGAAGAACATGAGGAATTAAGCATGATTAGGTTCTTTGCTGGATTAGATAAGAGATCGCTGATTGCATGTTGTCTGAAAAATTCTCATCACTTTATGACATGTATAAAAAGGCAAAGATTGTTCAATCAAACCTAATCCCATGGCAAGTTAATCAAAACTATGGGTATGAACTGAACTCTTGTGATTCTGAAAATGACTAAACCAAATCCAGTTAAGTTAAGCAATTTGAGTCAGCCTATGGATATATTGAAAATGCATTGCTTCAACTTAGAGACATGGTGCAAGTATTGATAGAATCTGAAAAGAACAAAGACTTACAATCTGACATTTCTTGTGAATGATGGTTTGTATGAAATTAGCCCCAACATGCCTGAAACTGGAACTCCTTTATCTGAATTGCATGTTCAACCTTGTGTACTGTCTGAAGAAGACCCTTCACTTGAATCTGTTGGTGATTTCCAAAGTGTTAGTCGTTTGCTTATAGATGATGTTAATTGTGATAACACTTTGTCTGAAAATGATTTACATTGTGACATGCATATAAATGAAATCCATGTGCATGATCTGCATTCTGCTGAGATGCTTGTTTCTGGGTTACAATCTGAATTACATCCTGTACATTTCATTGATGACATTGATGTAAGTAATTCTGTTGAGAATGACATTGATAAACTAGATTCTTATGATTTGATGTTAGCTGAACTAGATTGTCTACTTGATGTAGAGCTTGATCATGATGTCACTATTGAAATAGATTCAGCTACAAATGAACATTAAATCCTTGGATGAACTAGTTAATGAATTGAATGACATATTTAGTATAGATGAAGATTCTATTTCCTAAAATATCTATTTCATCTCATCTTGTTGAATGTCTGCCTGTTGTCATCTCAATTGATGCATCTTGTCTAAATATTGCACATGTCTGTAAGATTTGTACATTTAGTGTTAACATGTTGCAATATGCTTTTGGATGTGTTTTATCTGTTAGGATGTATGTGTTCTAAAATTTTTGTTATCATATTGTTAAGTACATCCTAAACATTTTAGAAAGCGTGTACACACCTTATTCTTTCTTCAAAGATAAGGATGCACCAAGGTATTTCACCTTCACACCATTTGTATTATCATGTTCCTATTTGGTTATGGTGTAGTTGAGCATACGTGTACATCCTAAACCCTTATCCCTTATTCTATCCATGTTGAGATTCGAGGACAATCATTTTCAAGAGGGAGGGAATGATGAGCCCACAATGGGGTCAACGCAACATATTTTCATGTATCATCTATTGTCACATGTTAGTTCTGTAAGACATGGCATATCACTGTTAACTCCGCACACACTAGTGCTACTTCTTATGTCTTATAGTCTTAACTAACCCTTAGGATATGTCATATATGTTGTGTATCTTGTGTTTGTTGCTTGGTGTCTTTGAAGATAGGTCAAAGAGAGCTTTTACATTGAAAATGATGAGCTACAGCCTAACCTTGTGGATACAAACACTGATGATGATGACACCTCACTGCCCCGCACAGGTCCCATAACAAGGAGTATGGCTAAGAAATTGTTACACTGTGTTGAATCATTTCTTTACAGGCATGAAGAGGATGAACCAAGCAGAGATGATGTCCATTGGGTTTATATGATACAAGCTTTGATCTAGTTGTATCAAAACCATGTTGTACATATCTTTAGTTGTTCTTTTTAATATTGTTTGGTTGGTTAACCTTGTTTTAGGATAGTTTGTGTTGTATTATTGCCTTGTCTTTCAGGTACACGTACTTAGCTTGAAAATGCAATTAAACCTGAATTTTTGTTCAAGCAAGGAGGTGATAACCAAGTAGCTTACAAGCAAGGTGGTGACAAGCACCCATGTCAAATCTGAATTCTTCTTCATGTTGGAATGCATGGACAAGTTGCTCATTTCATGAACCAATTGGAAGAAGTCTTGCAAATCTTCAAACTAATCAAAAACAAGCAAAGAGACAAGCAAGCAAGCTGCACAACAAATGATCCAATCAAATTGAGATTGTTTAAAGCCTAGCTCACGCAAGAAAGGGTTGAAAATTAAAAGACCAACTAGCAACCAATCAAAGCCTAGTTCAAACCAAGCTGCTCATTGTATTAACCAATCAAAATTATGGTTGAAATCAAGCAAGGAAGAAACGCAAGCAACCAGCCTTCTTGGGACCGAAAGTTGCTCAAACAAGTTCCAAGCAGCATGTCATTTTTAGTCTTGTACTTTGTACTTTAAAACCTTGTACCTATGTCATTTTCGTTTGTTATAAGTAAGGTAGGAACCTGAATATACAAAAAACCAAAAAATTCAAATACATTTCAATTAGATTTTCCTTTAAGGAGTTCTCAACTTTCTAGTTGAAGTTAAAACCACTTAACAGTTTCTTTCAAGTTCAAAGCCTAGAACTTGTTAAGTATTTACTTCATTTTTGGTTTACAGCATCTTAGGGTCTCAATGAGGTTTTAGATGTGTTTGGAATACCAAAGAGGAAGAGGTGTTGGTATAAATTGAGCCAAGAACAAACGGTTACAGTTCAAGGGGTGTCATTGTGATGTTCTTTGCCATAGCTGAGGTTCAAATCAATTTGGAATAGGAGACAAAGTCCTTGGAACGTTTATCTAGCCTTCGTTTGGCTCATCATGACCACCCTCCCCGTGGTTACCAAAGACGTCAAAATCCCCTTTTCCCACAAGATGATGATTTTCTTAAAACCAAAATAAACATTCCCACGTTTTATGGTAAAAGTAATGCGGAGGAATATTTAGAATGGGAAACGAAAGTGGATTTGATCTTTTCTTGTACCAATTATAGTGAATTGCAAAAGTGAGGTATGCTTCCATTGAATTTTCTGGTTATGCACTTAATTGGTGGACGAATTTGTGTCGAAATAGAACTAAGACAAGACAACCTCCAATTGCTACTTGGGAAGAAATGAAGTTTGAAATGAGACAACGTTTTATTCCAAACAATTATGAGAGTTCTATTTTCACGAGTTTGCACAACTTACGTCAAGGTTCCAAAAGTGTAGACGAGTACTATAAAGAGTTAGAAATTTTGTTGGAAAGGTCTAACTTGCAGGAACCTGAAGAGGCCACCAAAGCTCGTTTCTTACATGGTTTAAACAGAGAGATTGCACAAAGGGTTGATCTTCAACCTTATCTCGACCTCACCACCATAGTACATATGGCTGAAAAGATTGAAACACAATTAAAGGTACGTAATTCTACCAATTTCAATTCCAATTATCGTACTAATCAGTCTTCGTCAAGGTTTTCCAACAAGCCTTCAGGAACGGGAAGTTCACGGCCTACAGGAGGCTAAGCACGTGACCAAGGTGCATCACAAAGAATGGACAATCATGTGCAATCCACACAAAGGAGAGATGAATGCACCCAACAAAAGGCTCCTACCGGAAATTCTTCGGATCCCTCAAACAGGTTTAGAGACATTAAATGTTATAAATGTCAAGGACGTGGTCACATAGGAAAAGAATGTCCTAATGCAAAACGAATCATGTTAATTGAAGAGACAAACAAATATGTGTCCGAGTCCGAGCATGAAAACGAGTCTACGCATGATAATGAAATTGAACCTGAAGAGGATCTAGGCGCATTAGATGATTTTGACACTAAGGAGTTTCTTGTTGTGCGTCGAGCTTTAAATGCATATCCCAAATTAGATGATCACGAACAACATAGAGAAAACATTTTCCATATTCATTGCATGATAAATGGTAAAGTGTGCACCATGATCATTGATTCCGGTTCTTGTGCGAATGTGGCTAGCATCGAATTAGTAAGAAAACTGAATTTGCCTATGACTAATCATCCGCATCCTTACAAACTTTCATGGCTAAATGACTACATGAAGTTAGCGTAAGTAAACAAGTTTTGATTTCTCTTAGCATTGGTAGTAACAAAGATGATGTTTTATGTGATGTCGTTCCAATGCATGCTAGTCATATCTTACTTGGTAGGCCATGGCAATTTGATCGACATGTCACATATGATGGTTATTTGAATCGTTATTCTTTCAAATTGAATGGCAAATTGTACAAATTGCATGCACTACCACCACACAAAGTCCACGAGGATCACCAACGCATGTCCAAGTCTAGAGCCGATCCTAAGGAAAAAGAAGCTGAGAGAAAATTCGTGGAGTGTATGAAAAGTGAGAACAAAAAACACGAGAGCAAGGGAAAAGAGGTAGTGCCCCTAAGTGTCAATGAGTCCAAAAAGAAGTGTGGGTATTTCGCAAAGAAAAGAGAGGTCACACGCGCACTTTATAACAACCAAACTGTCCTCCTCATCATCATCCCAAAGTCGTGTCACCTTGCCCTAGAAGAACTCCCACCAAACCTACCTACCTCAGTTGCGTCCCTTATCCAAGAATATGAAGTTCTATTTCCCTCCGAACCACCATCCGGATTACCACCCATTAGAGGAATAGAACACCAAATCGACTTTGTCCCAGGAGTCATGTTACCAAATCGCCCAGCCTATCGAGCCAACCCCGAAGAAACCAAAGAAATCCAAAGGCAAGTAGAGGAGCTCCTAGCGAGTGGACAAGTCCGAGAGAGCCTAAGCCCATCTGCCGTCCCAGTCATTTTAGTACCCAAAAAGGATGGAACGTGGAGAATGTGTACCGATTGCCGAGCCATAAACAAGATTACCATCAAGTATAGGTACCCCATACCTAGGCTAGACGATATGTTAGACATGCTGCACGGATCTAAATTCTTCACCAAAATTGACCTTAAGCAAGGGTACTTCCAGGTACGCATTAGAGAAGGGGACGAATGGAAGACTGCATTCAAAACCAAGTTTGGGCTCTATGAGTGGTTAGTGATGCCCTTCGGGCTCACCAACGCCCCTAGTACCTTTATGAGGCTAATGAATGAAGTCTTACATGCGTTCATAGGACGATTTGTCGTTGTCTAATTCGATGATATCCTAATCTATTCCCAAACCATAGAAGATCATCTTGACCACATTAAAGCTGTTTTTGAAAAGCTTAAGCAAGAACAACTTTACGCCAACTTTAAGAAGTGCTCCTTTTGTTTAGAACGCGTAGTTTTTCTAGGCTTTGTCATTTCGGCTGAGGGAGTAGAGATGGATGAGGAAAAGGTTAGGTCAATTTTGGAGTGGCCTATACCTAAGAATGTAGGGGAAGTTCGCAGTTTTCACGGACTAGCAAGCTTTTATAGACGCTTTGTCAAAGATTTTTCTTCCATAGCTGCACCCCTAAACGAAATTGTAAAAAAAGATGTGCCTTTTAGGTGGGAAGAGCCACAACAACAGGCATTTGATGAGCTCTAGCGTAGGCTGACCACTGCACCCACACTTAGGCTACCAAATTTTGACGAGACCTTTAAGATCGAGTGTGATGCAAGTGGAGTGGGTATAGGTGCAGTTTTGACCCAAAATAAGAAACACATAGCCTACTTTAGTGAAAAGTTGAAAGGAGCAGCATTGAATTACTCTACCTATGATAAGGATCTTTATGCCCTTGTGAGATCCCTACAAACTTGGCAACACTATCTTCAACCTAAAGAGTTTGTGATCCACACTGACCACGAAAGCCTTAAGTATCTTAAAGGGCAGGGAAAGTTGAACAAAAGACATGCCAAATGGGTAGAGTTCATAGAACAATTCCCTTACGTGATTAAGTACAAACAAGGAAAGGATAATATAGTTGCCGATGCCCTCTCTAGGAGATACACGTTAGTGACTATATTATATTCACGCTTCTTAGGATTCGAATCACTTAAGGAATTATACCCCAATGACCATGACTTTGGCACCATTTTTGAGGCATGTAAAGAAGCACCATTCGGGAAATTTTACATACATGAGGGATATCTTTTTAAAGAACAAAAATTGTGCGTTCCCCAATCATCCCTACGAGAAGCATTGACTAGAGAAGCCCATGGGGGAGGTTTAATGGGTCATTTCGGAGTTTTCAAAACCCTTGAGACTCTTAAGGAACATTTCTATTGGCCCCACATGAGAGTAGACGTCGAGAGGTTGTGTGGTAGTTGCATCACTTGCAAACATGCCAAATCCAAGACCCAACCACATGGCCTTTACACACCTTTACCCGTCCCTGATGCTCCTTGGAGTGACATCTCCATGGACTTTGTTTTAGGATTTCCTAGGTCTCGGGGAGGACGCGATAGCATTTATGTTGTGGTTGATCGATTTTCAAAAATGGCACATTTCATTGCATGTAGGAAAGTTGATGATGCCACGCATGTTGCTGATTTGTTCTTCAAAGAAATTGTTAGATTGCATGGCATGCCACGTACAATTGTAAGTGATAGAGATACGTAATTTTTGAGTCATTTTTGGCGTGTTTTATGGGCTAAACTTGGTACACAATTGTTGTTTTCAACCACCGCACACCCACAAACAGATGGACAAAGTGAAGTCGTTAATCGTACTCTTTCTCAACTTTTGCGTGCCATTTTGCAAAAACACATTAAACATTGGGAAGATTGTTTACCTTATATCGAATTTGCATATAATAGGAGTGTCCATCACGGTACTTTGCATAGTCCATTTGAAATCGTGTATGGCTTTAATCCCTTGTCTCCCCTCGATTTGATTCCTATTCCCGTGCATGAACGTTCTAGTCTTGATGGTAAACAAAAAGCGGAAAAGATAAAGAAACTACATGAACAAGTTAAAACACAACTTGAAAAGAAAAACAAAGCTTATGAAAGACGAGATAACAAACATCGGAAACGAGTTGTGTTTAAACCTGGAGATTTAGTGTGGTTACATTTGTGCAAAGAAAGATTTCCCAATGAAAGAAAGTCAAAATTGTTGCCTCGAGGAGATGGACCTTTTAAAGTATTGAAACGCATAGGTGACAATGCATACATCCTTGATCTTCCCGACAGGTATGGTTCAATTTCACCTACTTTTAATGTTGCTGACCTCACCCCTTTCAACGATGACCTTTTTGATTTGAGGACGAATCCTTTTGAGGAGGGGGTGATGAGCCCACGATGGGGTCAACACAACATATTTTCATGTATCATTTATTGTCATATGTTAGTTCTGTAAGACATGACATTTCACTGTTCACTCCGCACACACTAGTGCTAGTTCTTATGTCTTATTGCCTAACTAACCCTTAGGACATGTCATATATGTTGTGCATATTGTGTTTGTTGCTTGGTGTCTTTGAAGATAGGTCAAAGAGAGCTTTACATTGAAGAAGCATGAACACCGATCGATCCATGTTCCATCTGATCGGATGATATCATTGTTCAAACAAAGCTTGAAGATGCAACTAAAACCTGAATTTTTGTTCAAGCAAGGAGGTGATAAGCAAGTAGCTTACAAGCAAAGAGGTGACAAGCATCCATGTCAAAATCAAAATTGTTCCTCACGTTAAAATGGTTGAAACAAAGAAGAAACAAGCTGCTCACATCATTAGCCAATAGGAAGGAGTCTTGCAAATGTCCAAACCAATCACAATCAAGCTAGAACAAGAATGCAAGCTGCTCAACATTTGATCCAATCAAATTCAAGGAAGGAATCGGCTGGTTCATGGCATAATTTTTTTGAATATTCAACACCAAACTTGGAACCAATCAAAGCCAAGATCAAAGCAAGCTGCTCATTGCAATATCCAATCAAAACCTTGGCTGAAACTAGCAAGCAAGAAACGTATGATTGAGCTAAACTCCTTTGAAAATTCAAAGCCACAACTCACAACCAATCAAAGCCTAATTCCAAGCAAGCTGCTCCAAGTATTATCCAATCAAATTGATCAAGAAAAAGGCTGGAAACAAACATGGTTTACACGGCAAAACAACCAGATTTCTTGGAGCCAAAGTTGTTCAAAGCAAGCACCTTATTTTAGTCTTGTACTTTGTACATTAAAACTTGTACCTATGTCATTTTCATTTGTTATAAATAGCATAGGAAGCTGAATGTATAAAACAACTCAAAAAAAACAACAATACAACCATTATCAAACATATTTCAATCAAATTTCCTTCAAGGAGTTCACAACTATTTCTTAGTTGAAGTTTGAAACCACTAACGGTTTTCTTTCAAGTTCCTAGCCTAGAACTTGTTAGTATTTGCTTCATCTTTTGGTTTACAGCATCTTAGGGTCTCATTGAGGTTTTAGATGTGTTGGAGTGCCAAAGAGGGAGAGGTGTTGGCATAAATTGAGCCAAGAACAATGGTTAAAGTTCAAGGGGTATCTTGGAGATGTTCTTTGACATAGCTTGTGTTCAAATCAGTTTGGAATAGGAGACAAAGTCCTTGGCAACGTTTTCTAGCCTTCGTTTGGCTCATCAATTGGTATCAGAGATTTGGTTAGTCTTCTATTCATGTTTACATTGTTTAAACTTGCATATGAATGTTGCTGCCCAAACCGTATGTTGAACTGATTTGCGTTTAGTTGCTGATTGTTTAGATAGTTAGTTTATGTTTTAAAGTGCTTGTTAGATAGTATACTATAGTTTGGTAACTTAGTTTAGTGGAAAAACCGAAAACACCCCACAAAAAGAACTTAGACTAGTTGATAGTTTAATTTTTCATCAAGTTGTAGTACTTAAAATTCTGTTTTAGTACTTTTGTGCAAACTGTTTAGACGTTTTATATGCTGCCTTATTTAGCTTAGTTGATCTTCATTAGACCTTAATCTAGTAGTTTAAGTGTTGGTTTAGTTGTGACCTTAAAAGAGAAAACTTGAAGACAAAAATAGATTAGTTGGTAGTTTAGCTTGTAATCAAGTAGTTAAAATTCTGTTTTTAGTTCTTGTGTGCAATCTGTTTAAAACGTTCTAGTGCTGCCTTATTTAGCTTAGTTAGACTAGTTTACAACATAGTTTAAGTGTTTTAGTTGGTTGATTAGTTTAGCACCACAAATCCAAAAACCAAAGAACCAAAGCAAAGTAGTTTTAGCTAGTAAGTGTGCTGCCTAGTTCAAGAGACATACGTTTGAACATCAACCCTTGCATCTAGTATCATTTAGTCTAGAATCTGATTGCATCATACAAACAAAACCAAACAAAAACAAGGTAGGATAGATCACTTAAAAACCAAACAAAACAAGTTAGCTTAGTTGCATCAAAACTGATTTTTCATTAGTTGTTAGTAATCAGCCTTTATAAACTTCATTTAGAAACAACTAAGTTGCATTTAGCTATCTTAAGACTAGTTAGATCATTTACATCAAAAACAGAAAAGGAAAAAAAGATAAGTGCCAAAACCGTGTGGATTAAAACAACTTTTAAAGCTCATTTGAAATCTTGGTGTATGCTAATAGCTTTATCTTTTTGTTGATTTCAATTGTTTCAAACAACTTGTTGGACTTAGATATATTCTGAAAGTTAGGAATTGTTTAAGCCCCACATTGTTAAAGAGCCATCCAATTGTTGTTTTAGATCACTTTCTGAACTTACATTGCACTATATACAATTTGAACTTGTTGTAATTGTGAATTGAATTTCCACTACATAGTGTTTAGCCGTGTTGTGTACGAGGAACTTTCAAATTCCAAATACAACAAACCTTGTGCAATTAAAGGCCGTGGGCAATGTCTCATGTAGGCCGTGAGGAGTAGTCTCACAACAATCAAGCAAACCCATCCAAAGAAAGAAAATTAAGCTTGATTGAGAAATACGCGAGAGAAAAGCCAATATTTGCCAACAAGTAAGAGGCAAGACAAGAGAGAATTGCACAAGAAAGCCAAGTGAGGAAAAGCCCAAAATTAAACGTTGCATAAAGGGAAAATCCCACGCAAAGCTCAAAAGAAAGAAAGTGCCCAAACCAAACCCAAAGTGTTGTTGTTTTGAAATATTGAAAGTTTCTAAAGCAAACCCTTGCTAGCACTTTGTTTGTGTGACTTTACTTTCACTTTACTTCAATTGATAATTGCATATGCTGTAAAGTAAATTGAGGGATTGTCTTAAAACAACCCCGTAGATTTCCTTCAGCCCGAACAACAATTTGACTTCTGTGATTTACTTGAATCCTTAGGAGAAATAGTCCAAGTTGTTGTTTTAAGGAATTGTCAACATAAAGTAGAGCATTTGCATCTTGTCAATATTTTAATTGGCTTTTGAGATTGTTTTGATTAAACATGATTCTAAAAACCATTTGGGGAGTTGAATGCCATAGGAGAGACTATGATGAACTGGAAAAACGTATGAACTCCTTTGGTCGTACGAATGGTTTATGGGTTGGATATTGGGAATGTAAAACTCCTAGATATCAAACTCTTTCTCAGTGCAATAAAGACGTTAGTGCATATTACAATGAAATGCTTGATGATTTGTACTATGGTTATGTTGATGAACATGAGGAATTAAGCATGATTAGGTTCTTTGCTGGTCTAGATAAAGAAATTGCCGATTGCATGTTAAATGAAAAATTCTCATCACTTAATGACATGTATAAAAAGGCAAAGATTGTTCAATCAAACCTAATCACATGCCAAGTTAATCAAAACTATGGGCATGAACTGAACTCTTATGATTCTGAAAATGACAAACCAAATCCAGTTAAGTTAAGCAATTTGAGTCAGACTATGGATAATATTGGAAATGCATTGCTTCAACTTAGAGACATGGTGCAAGTAATGATAGAATCTGAAAAGAACAAAGACTTGCAATCAGACATTTCTATGAATGATGGTTTGTATGAAATTAGCCCCAACATGCCTGAAACTGGAACTCCTTTATCTGAATTGCATGTTCAACCTTGTGTACTGTCTGAAGAAGACCCTTCACTTGAATCTGTTGGTGATTTCCAAAGTGTTAGTCGTTTGCTTATAGATGATGTTAATTGTGATAACACTTTGTCTGAAAATGATTTACATTGTGACATGCATATAAATGAAATCCCTGTGCATGATCTGCATTCTGCTGAGATGCTTGTTTCTGGGTTACAATCTGAATTACATCCTGTACATTTCATTGATGACATTGATGTAAGTAATTCTGTTGAGAATGACATTGATAAACTAGATTCTTATGATTTGATGTTAGCTGAACTAGATTGTCTACTTGATGTAGAGCTTGATCATGATGTCATTATTGAAATAGATTCAGCTACAAATGAACATAAATCCTTGGATGAACTAGTTAATGAATTGAATGACGTATTTAGTATAGATGAAGATTCTATTTCTGAAATATCTATTTCATCTCATCTTGTTGAATGTCTGCCTGTTGTCATCTCAATTGATACATCCTGTCTAAATATTGCACATGTCTGTAAGATCTGTACCTTTAGTGTTAACATGTTGCAATATGCTTTTTGGATGTTGTTTTATCTGTTAGGATGTATGTGTTCTAAAATTTTTGTTATCATATTGTTAATACATCCTAAACATTTTAGAAAGCGTGTACACACCTTATTCTTTCTTCAAAGGTAAGGATGCACCAAGGTATTTCACCTTCACCATTTGTATTATCATGTTCCTATTTGGTTATGGTGTAGTTGAGCATACGTGTACATCCTAAACCCCTATCCCTTATTCTATCCATGTTGAGATTCGAGGACGAATCATTTTCAAGAGGGAGGGAATGATGAGCCCACGAGGGGGTCAACACAACATATTTTCATGTATCATTTATTGTCATATGTTAGTTCTGTAAGACATGACATTTCACTGTTCACTCCGCACACACTAGTGCTAGTTCTTATGTCTTATTGCCTAACTAACCCTTATGACATGTCATATATGTTGTGCATATTGTGTTTGTTGCTTGGTGTCTTTGAAGATAGGTCAAAGAGAGCTTTACATTGAAGAAGCATGAACACCGATCGATCCATGTTCCATCTGATCGGATGATATCATTGTTCAAACAAAGCTTGAAGATGCAACTAAAACCTGAATTTTTGTTCAAGCAAGGAGGTGATAAGCAAGTAGCTTACAAGCAAAGAGGTGACAAGCATCCATGTCAAAATCAAAATTGTTCCTCACGTTAAAATGGTTGAAACAAAGAAGAAACAAGCTGCTCACATCATTAGCCAATAGGAAGGAGTCTTGCAAATGTCCAAACCAATCACAATCAAGCTAGAACAAGAATGCAAGCTGCTCAACATTTGATCCAATCAAATTCAAGGAAGGAATCGGCTGGTTCATGGCATAATTTTTTTGAATATTCAACACCAAACTTGGAACCAATCAAAGCCAAGATCAAAGCAAGCTGCTCATTGCAATATCCAATCAAAACCTTGGCTGAAACTAGCAAGCAAGAAACGTATGATTGAGCTAAACTCCTTTGAAAATTCAAAGCCACAACTCACAACCAATCAAAGCCTAATTCCAAGCAAGCTGCTCCAAGTATTATCCAATCAAATTGATCAAGAAAAAGGCTGGAAACAAACATGGTTTACACGGCAAAACAACCAGATTTCTTGGAGCCAAAGTTGTTCAAAGCAAGCACCTTATTTTAGTCTTGTACTTTGTACATTAAAACTTGTACCTATGTCATTTTCATTTGTTATAAATAGCATAGGAAGCTGAATGTATAAAACAACTCAAAAAAACAACAATACAACCATTATCAAACATATTTCAATCAAATTTCCTTCAAGGAGTTCACAACTATTTCTTAGTTGAAGTTTGAAACCACTAACGGTTTTCTTTCAAGTTCCTAGCCTAGAACTTTTTAGTATTTGCTTCATCTTTTGGTTTATAGCATCTTAGGGTCTCATTGAGGTTTTAGATGTGTTGGAGTGCCAAAGAGGGAGAGGTGTTGGCATAAATTGAGCCAAGAACAATGGTTAAAGTTCAAGGGGTATCTTGGAGATGTTCTTTGACAT
>AP025075.1:28818211-28891725 GCA_036186865.1 Eustoma russellianum | reverse complement strand
CTTGTGTTCAAATCAGTTTGGAATAGGAGACAAAGTCCTTGGCAACGTTTTCTAGCCTTCATTTGGCTCATCAGGGGGGGATTGATGAGGATCAAGGGTCCGATGAGGATCAAGGGCCCCATCAAGAGGTCAAAGGTCCTATGACAAGAAGGAGGGCAAGAGAACTTTGTCATCAAGTTGCCACCTTCTTGTACAAGCATGTTCAAGATGAACCTAAGACTCCTTGGGTTCATTTCATTAAACCTTCAACTTGAGCGTGTATCAGCATGCACGTCTACATTCTTTGTCTTTGAATTTATCTTGTGTCTTGTGATCTTGGTTTTATGTATTTGCTTTGTAGGTAAATTAGGTACATGAAATTTCTAAGCCAAATTGAACTCCAAGATGTTCTTGTAGGCGTGTGCTACCAAAAAGAAAGAGAATGTTTGAAGAGAATGTTTGAAGAGAATGTTTGAAGAGAATATTTGAAGAGAATGTTTGTCTACACTAAGACAAATTCAAATATGTCCAAGATGGAGTCTCTTGTTCAAATTGAAATCAACAATCATCTTCCAAAGGGCCGGCCACATTCAAGCAAAGGATGATGATCAATTTGAATTTGAATTCAAAGCCAAACTTGAATTTAAATTCAACCTTGGTTTGAATTCAAGTTTCAACCAAATAGAGGCTTCAAATTCAAGATGAAATCAGCCTAATCAACTTCAGGCCTCATCCCACTCATCAAATCAGCTTCTCTAAGACACCATTGGCTCCTCAAACACGGCTGGACATAGAGGAGATAACATCTTGCAAGCATTTCAAGTTTTAGCTAGAATTATCTTAGTTTTGAAATTCAAGCAAAGTTCAAATTTAAACATTTGTTAGATAGCTTTATTTGAATTATTTCTAGCCATTTCAAGGCTGAAGGGGGACGATTTTAGGCCTATAAATAGACCCCTTTGGCTGATTGTAAACACACCTTTTGATGAATAAGAATCCTTGATATTTCTTTCACTTTGTGTGAGACTTTGTTTTCTTGGTTTTGCATTAAAAACCGAGGTTAAGATCCTTCAAAGTTGAGCATATTGAAGGTATCGCCATTGCTTAAAGGTGCCGTCCAGGAGGGTCGTTTTGGTTTGCCTGATCAACGACCATCTTGAAGTGTTGGTCTTGCTCATTCGTTTAATCCACACGTTTTTAATCACTAAGGAAGCAAGGGGAAGTCTTCTTCCTTGTGCCTAACCCTTTGTGAAGGACGTTTGGAAGGTGGAATTGTTGGAGCCCACGAGTTGCACGCATCAATTTCCAAGACAAGTCCAAGCTGGAATTTCCTCTCAAATAATCAACTTAAGGTCATCTACAAGACAAGATAAGGGCCGACCAAGGGGATTCAAAAGTTGAGTTCAATTTGAATCCAAAAATGCAAACATAACTTGAATTTCCAACTCAAACCAATTTGACACTTGAATTTCAAGATACAAGACAAGTCATCCATCATCTTGTCATCGATAATACACGGCATTTCGAAGACAAAGGAGATGATCAGATTTCAAGCCTAAACAAGATTACAAGTTGAATTGAAAAGGATAATCTGTTTGAACTCAAATTCAAACCCTATTTGGACTTCAAGCTAAGACCTCATCCAAGAGCAAAAGATCAGCCAATCAAGCCCTAATTATCCTTCAAACACACGGCTAAGGGCCCAAGAAGATATCAAGAGAAATTAGTTTTCCTATCTAGTTTCAAATTTCAATTTTATTTCAACTTTCAAATAGCTTTTGAACCAAAATTCAGCTAGCTTTTTTGAGATGGAATTTACTCCATCTCAGCCTCATTTAGAACAGTTTGGATAGCATAAATAAAGGTCAAAATGTCCGAAGGCTGGTGGCTTAGAATTGAATGAAAATTAAACATTTGTTTACTCTCTAAATTGTGAGACATTGTTTTCTTGGTTTTGCACTAAAATGTAGGCTATTATCCTTCAAGGTTGAGCGTTTTGAAGGTATTGTCATTGCTAAAAGGTGCTGTCCAGGATGACCATCCGGTTTGCCTGATCAACGACCATCTTGAAGTCTTGGTTCTTGCTCGATTGAACCAAGCGTTTCATCAATACGAAAGCAAAATTAAGTTCTCTTCCTTGTGCCTAAACCCTAGTGAAGGGCGTTTGAAGGTGGAAAGTAAAAAAAACCCACGTTTAGCACGCATCAATTGGTATCAGAGCGTAGGTTACTCTATTCCACTATTCCTTTTCGTGAGTGTCCGTTTCCCATTCACTTCAAGTCCAGTCTCGTGTCCTTCATACTACCATATTCATCATGTTATTTGGTGTTTTTCATATTTTAAAAAAAAACGAGAGCCTTTTCTTTGTGTTTAGGTCCTACTTTGAATTTTGCATTTTGATTCATCCATTTTGTTAATCATTTAAGCATCACTTGCTTCATATCTTTGGTGCTAAATTGCTGAATTTTGTTTATCAAGCTTGAACAAGTTAGGGTTCTTTGCGTCTAGGTTACTTTCAGCCGCATAAAATTGCGCTAATCGCCTACAAAGCCACCTAGGTCTCAATTCATCTAGTTGCTACCGAAGCTATCCCAAAATCGAATTCAACCCCCACAGAAACCCTAGTTAAGCGATTCCAGCCCCTACGGCACAAAACCACCCCACAAGCGAACCCAAAACACCAAGACACATCCCAATCAGCATCATATGAACCTTCACACCACAATCCTCAACCAATTCCACCAAAAACCCGTCCAGAACCAAAAGGACCAAAACATCCGAATGAACCCTAATTTCAAAACCCTAATTTTGAACGTTTACCTTAACACAGTCTGAAACTCATCCCATAACCAAATTAACCTTCAAAATTGTTATTCCCCATCAAACGTAACCCATTCCACTGAACAAATCACGTTCTACGACCTTCATTCACTAAAAACCCCAATCAGGCCGAGACACCCTTAAAAACCCTAAATTTACCAAATCTCTTGTCTTTTGCATAAAACTAAGACATTTACGAGGTTAATTTCACATATTTGAAGGTACTTTGATGAAATTGATAGCTAATTGCACGGAATTGTCCAAAAATAAAATTTTGGGCAAAAGAGTGAAATTACGTTTTGCCCCTACCAGAAAAAATATTTTCAGAAAATTGAGACTTCCTCCCATAATTCTCAGTAAGAAAAACAAGAGAAAAAAAAGAAAAAGAGAAAGGAAAAAGGGTAGGACATTTGTGCATTATTCAACAATTGTTTTGGTGCAATTTGGCGATTTCGGGTACCCTCGATTAACCTTGCTAGGTATGACCGTACCCTATCTTTATTTTACCATATACTGAGCCCATTGAACTAATTAAACACTTGGATGCTTGGTTGTTGCATGCTTTGAACCATATTGTGGATAATAAGTGCATAGAATCAAAATTGGCTAAAGATTGCCCACGGCAACACTTAGTTCATCTTTGGTTCAGCCTTAGACATAATTTTTGTTCTTATATGCTTTGAATCTTAGTGGAAAAGTTCAAGTTGGTGTTTCTCTCTCTTTGGTTCCGTTTTGATACTTTTTTGGTGTTAATTGTGCCCAAACTCTCTTAATTGATACCTCACAGGTTGACACTATTTTGGATTACATTTTGCCGTCATTTGGAATATATTTTGGTGGTAAAGTGACCTGGATAGGTGCAGCAAGGTGTTGAAACAAGTTGGAGCAAATTTGAAGCCGAAAGAGTGAGAAAAGTGGAAACTAGTGTGCTTGGAAGAAGGCTTGGCAAACACATTTCTTAATTGATCACTTTGAATTTTGTTGACCTCAGGTTGATCAAGAAAAAAAGTGGTAAGAGAGTGGAAATAAAAGAAAGAGGAGTGATCGTATTTTGTTTTCACTAACCAATTCACGTTTGTTTGTTTTTGTGTTAGTTTGTTTTCTTTCTTTTCGTTCTTGTTCTTTGTTCGATTTAGGTGTGACATGGAGCATAGCAGTCAATCCTCACCTACCAAGTCAAAGGAGGTTGAGCCTTATGACAACACTCAACAACAAATGCTAGAGATTCTAAAGAAACTTACGCACGATAACGAAATAATCAAAAATAGGCTGGAAGATGTTGAAAAGTGCTAAAAGTCAAGTGATGGACAAGGAACTAGTAATGTCTTCCCTTCACCACAAGCAAGACCGCCTCCACAAGTAGAAGCTGAGGAGGAGAGCCATACACCACCTCACATTGAACCAAGAAGGTTTGTACCTTCACCACTGCCAAGAAGACATGCTCCGAGAAGGTATAATGACAAGTATAATCAATTTGAATTAGATGAGAATGACTTGGATGACCACCCTCCCCGTGGTTACCAAAGACGACATAATCTCCTTTACCCACAAGATGACGATTTTCTAAAAACAAAAATAAGCATTCCAACTTTTTATGGTAAAAATAACAATGAGGAATACTTAGAGTGGGAAACAAAAGTGGATTTAATCTTTTCTTGTACCAACTATACTGAGTTAGAAAAGGTGAGGTACACTTGTACCTAGTTTTTCGGATACGCGTTAAATTGGTGGACAAATTTGTGTCGAAATAGGACAAAAACACGAAAACCCCTTGTCACTTGGGAAGAAATGAAATATGAAATGAGACATCGATTTTTTCCAAAAAATTTTGAAAGTTCTGTTTTCACAAGTTTGCAAAACTCGAAACAAGGTTCCAAAACTGTGGATAAATTTTTACAAAGAATTATAAATCTGGTATGAAAGATCCAATTTGCATGAACCTGAAGAAGCCACCAAAGTCTTCTTCCTGCATGGACTAAATATGGAGATTGCCCAGAAGGTTGAACTTCAACCTTATCTTGATGTACGTCCATGGTCCACATGGCTGAGAAGATTGAACAATAGCTAAAGGTACATAGATCCTCTAATTTCAATTCATTTTATCGTACTAATCAATCTTCTTCAAGGTTTCAAAACAGATCTTCAGGTACCCAGAGCTCACGGCGTACAGGAGGCCCGACATGTTACCAAACTGGGTCAGAAAAGTTTGAAAGCTGTGTGACAGGCACACAAAAGCAAGGAGACCAAGGCACACACAAAAACTCTTCAAAGAATTCATCTGACCCCTCCAGCAGGTTTAGAGACATTAAATGCTTTAAGTGTCAAGGTTGTGGTCACATAGGAAGAGAGTGTCCTAACGCTAAAAAAGTCATGTTAATTGAGGAAACTAATGATGCACTCCTATGAGGCATCAACAACATGTCAAGCATGTCAAACATTGCACTTGTTAGTCCTCTAAGACATATAGCACTTGTATGAATGTTTAAGGGTCATCTGACCATTCCTAACTGCAAGTTCATGTCTCTTATAGTCTAACAAACCTTAGGACATGTTGTATATGTTGCATATGTTGTTTTGTGTGTTTGGACTGATTTAGGCTCAAGGAAGCAATAATCAAACGGATCCAAAGTTCAAAAACAAGGCTAAAACTGAACAGTGAAGTAGGCAGTTTGACACCCGGCTTGTACACAGCTCAACGAACTTCCTCACGAAGCAGGCTGCTTAGTCACCTACTTCCAAAGGTCTACATCCGAAGCGGATCAAACTTCCAACAGCCATAACTGACTCTTCCAAGCTTCAAATACGTCATTCCGGTGCCAAAACTCAACTTCAGGAAAAGCTCTACAACTCTTGTTTGTATTGCAAAACCTAATTTGGAGTGGAAGATGATCAAATAATCCAAAATAATTCATGTGTCAACTTTGTCCGATTTTGGATACAAGGCTGTTTTCAGCCTAATTGCGAACCAATCACAAGCCAAGCTTCCAAGCAACTCTCAGGAACGTTACAAGACATCTCATCTGTGCCTAAAGCTTAGCCATTCACAATTTAGACATCCTAAACAAGTTGCAAACAAGGACGAAGTTTCAGCCAAAACTGCTGGGAAAGACAGCTTTATATCTTTCTTTTCTTTTCAACTTCAGATTAGCTTACCTTTCTTCTCAGCTCTCATTGGACCTTTTACATCTGATATCTTCTCTTAGAAGCTTAGGATACTTGTTAAATAGACTTAGAATTCGTTGTAAACATAGAGACAATTCAGTTTTTATACAAATCAACAGAAAGTTGTTTTTCTCCCCATGACTTTGTCTTGTGTTTTCCCTTTGATTCAAGGTTATGAATCCCTTAAAGGCTTGAACAACCTTGTTTGTAGGCTTATACACTTGGGGTGAATATCATTTGGGAGGGTTGAGGCTTGCCCAACTTAGTTGAAGCCATTTGTTAGCTTTGTTTATCTCACACGCCAAACAGAAACAGTTTGTTGCAAGAACTTCTTTGCAATGTTGTGTTGCACTCATTTCTTGTCCAAGCTGTGTTTAGGAGTTAAAGGAAGGTTCTTTCTTGTTCCCTCATCAACTAATGAATATGTGACTGAGTCCGAGCATGATAATGAAACTGAACCCTAAGAGAACTTAATAGCATAAGATGACTATGATACTAAGGAATTCCTTGTGCGTATAGCTTTGAATGCGTATCCGAAATTAGATGATCATGAAAAACATAGAGAAAACTTTTTGCATATTCATTGCATGATAAATGGTAAAGTGTGCACTATGATCATTGATTCCAGTTCTTGTGCAAATGTGGCTAGTATTGAATTGGTTAGAAAATTGAACTTGCCTATGACTAATCACCCTCACCCTCACAAACTTGCATGGTTGAATGATTGTGGTGATGATGAGCCAAATAAAGGCTAGAAAATGTTTCCAAGACTTTGTCTTCTATTCCAAACTGATTTGAACCTCGGCTATGGCAAAGAACATCACAATGACACCCCTTGAACTGTAACCGTTTGTCCTTGGCTCAATTCATGCCAACACCTCTTCCTCTTTGGCATTCTAACATCTAAAACCTCATGGAGACCCTAAGATGCTGTAAAAAATGAAGTAAATACTAACAAGTTCTAGGCTATGAACTTGAAAGAAAACCGTTAAGTGGTTTAAACTTCAACTAGAGAAGTTGAGAATTCCTTAAAGGAAATTTTGATTGAAATGTCTTTGAATTGTGGTTTTCTTTACATTCAGGTTCCTAAGCTATTTAAAACCAACGAAATTTACAAGGGTACAAGGTTTAAAGTACAAAGTACAAGTCTAAAAGTAACATGCTTGCTTGGTAACTTGTTTGAACAATTTTGGTTCCAAGAAAGCTGGTTTGTCTTGCCGTGCTTCCTTGCTTGTTTCAGCCACATTTCTTGATCAATTTTGATTGGATAATACTTTGAGCAACTTGGTTTGAATTGCCTTTGATTGGTTGCAAGTTTGGCTTTGAATTTTCAAACAAATTATGCCTTAATCATCCGTCATCTTCAAGGAGCTGATTGGATCAATCTTTGTGCAGCTTGCTTGCTTGTCTCCAACTTGTTTTTGATTGGTTTGAACATTTGCAAGACTTCTCCCAATTGGTTAATGCTTTGAGCAGCTTGTCCATCCATCTTTAACGTGAAGAACAATTCAGATTTTGACATGGATGCTTGTCACCTCCTTGCTTGTTAGCTACTTGCATATCACCTCCTTGCTTGAACAAAAATTCAGATTCTAATTGCATTTTCAAGCTAAGTACATGTACCTGAAAAACAAGGCAATAATACAACAAAAACTATCCTAAAACAAGGTTAACCAACCAACAATATTAAAAAGAACAACTAAAGATATGTACAACATGTTTTTGATACAACTAGATCAAAGCTTGTATCATATAAACCCAATAGACATCATCTCTGCTTGGTTCATCCTCTTCATGCCTATAAAGAAATGATTCAACACAATGAAACAACTTCTTAGCCATACTCCTTGTCATGGGACCTGTGCGGGGCAGTGAGGTGTCATCATCAGTGTTTGTATCCACAAGGTTAGGCTATAGCTCATCATTCCCTCCCACTTGAGAAGGATTCGTCCTCGAATATGAATCAATACTAAATGGAGAAAGGTCAGCAACATTAAAAGTTTTAAAGATAGGACCATACCTTTCTTCAGGAAGATCGAGAACATAGGCATTATCACCAAGCCGTTTCAATACTTTCAACGGTCCATCGCCTCTTGGCTTCAACTTTGAGTCCCTTTCCTTAGGGAATCTTTCTTTCCTCAAGTGTAACCAAACAAGATCACCAGGCTAAAATATAACAACTTTACGATTCCTGTTGGCTCTATTGGCATACACCTTATTCTTAGCTTTAAGTTGTGACTTAACCTTTTCATGCAATTCTTTCACAAGTTTTGCTTTTCGTTCACCATCTAAACTAACACGTTCATGAACAGGTATGGGAACAAGATCAAGCGAGGACAAAGGGTTAAAGCCATAAACAACTTCAAAAGGAGAATGCAATGTTCCACTATGAACAACTCTATTGTATGCAAACTCAATATAAGCTAAGCAGTCTTCCCAATTCTTTAAGTTCTTTTGAATGACAACACGTAACAGTTGAGACAAAGTTCTATTAACTTCAGTTTGACCATCGGTTTGTGGGTGAGCAGTTGTAGAAAATAACAATTTAGTACCAAGTCTACTCCACAAAACACGCCAGAAATGACTTAGAAACTTGGTATCTCTATCACTAACAATTGTACGTGGCATGCCATGCAATCTAACAATCTCCTTAAAGAACAAATCAGCAATATGAATAGCATCATCAACTTTCTTACATGCAATGAAATGTGCCATTTTGGAAAATCTATCAACAACAACAAAGATGCTATCTTTACCAGTTTTGGATCGAGGCAATCCCAAGACAAAATCCATAGAAAGATCAGTCCAAGGTGAGCTTGGAGCAGATAAGGGAGTGTACAATTCATGTGGTTGTGTTCTAGATTTTGCTTGTTTGCAAGTAATACATTGGTCACATACCTTATCAACATGTGCTTTCATATGCGGCCAGAAGAAATGCTCCTTAAGTGTTTCCAAAGTTTTTAACGAGCCAAAATGACCCATTAAACCTCCTCCATGAGCTTCTTTTATCAACAACTCTCTTAATGAACACATTGGTACACATAACTTATGTTCTTTAAACAAATAACCATCATGCAAGTAATATTTAGCAAAAGGTGAATCAATGCATGCTTGATAGAGAGAACTAAAGTCATGATCAGAATGATACACCTCTTTGATAGACTCAAAACCAAACATGTTATATGAAAGAGTAGTAATCAAAGTACAGCGACGAGATAATGCATCAGCAACAACATTTTCTTTTCCTTGCTTATACTTGATCACATAAGGGAATTGTTCAATGAATTCAACCCATTTGGCATGTCTTTTGTTCAATTTTCCTTGACCTTTTAGATACTTAAGGCTTTCATGATCAGTATGAATCACAAATTCCTTAGGTTGCAGATAATGTTGCCAAGTTTGTAAAGAACGGACAAGGGCATACAATTCTTTATCATAGGTTGAATAATTTATGGAAGCTCCTTTCAATTTCTCACTAAAGTAGGCAACAGGTTTGTTACCTTGATGCAATACAGCTCCAATGCCAACTCCACTGGCATCACATTCAACTTCAAACATTTCATCAAAGTTGGGCAATCTCAGGATAGGTGCAGAAGTTAGACGTTTCTTAAGTTCTTCAAAGGCTTGTTGTTGTGATTCTCCCCATTCAAAACTTACATCTTTCTTGACTAACTCATTCAAGGGTGTAGCTATGGTAGAGAAATCCTTCACAAAACGTCTATAGAAGCTAGCTAATCCATGAAAACTCCTAACATCTCCAGCAGACTTAAAGGTTGGCCACTCAGTTATGGATTTAACTTTCTCTTGGTCCATTTCAATTCCTTCAGCACTAATCACAAATCCTAAGAAGGTGGTAACCTTCTCCAGACAGAAAGAACACTTCTTGAAATTGGCATACAACTTTTCTTTCTGTAGGATGACAAAAACAGCTCTAAGATGGATCAGATGTTCACTTAGGGTTTTGGAGTAGATAAGAATGTCATCAAAGTAAACTACTACAAATTTCCCTATGAATTTCCTTAAGACCTCATTCATTAACCTCATAAAAGTACTAGGGGCGTTGGTTAAACCAAAGGGCATAACTAACCATTCGTACAATCCAAATTTAGTCTTAAAGGCAGTTTTCCATTCATCACCTTCCCTAATTCTCACTTGGAAATAACCTTGTTTAAGATCTACTTTGCTAAAGCATCTAGACCCATGCAACATATCCAACATGTCATCCAACCTAGGAATAGGGTATCTATACTTCACAGTGATCTTATTGATGGCTCTACAATCAGTACACATTCTCCAAGTTCCATCTTTCTTAGGGACAATGATAACAGGAACAGCACAAGGACTCATACTCTCTTTTACTTTACCTTGGGTCTGTTAGTGTATGTGCCTTAGGCCATGATTTGGATATTTATGTTATGCATTTATTATTAATAAAAGAGGTTTTATTATCATTATTGTTGGTTAGTATGTTACACAATTTTGATATATGTCCCTGATTCATTATTGTTATGGAGATAAAATAATTTATAATCAGTATGAGTATTGATTTGATAATCATGAGATGATTATGTGTATGGTGATACGAATCAATCTCATAGATACTTGTTAGAGAACAGTGTATTGGATAGACCCATCATGAGATTGCTACATGGATTAGCGTCATAAGTAAATCTCATGATAGTCATGTTTTAATCCTTTGACTTGAGATTGTCATAGTTTCCAACATAAGGACTATTATATTTTGACATGATCAAACGTTATCCGTAACTGGATAATAATAAAGGTCATGATTGGATGTGATAGAAATTATGTAGAGGATATTGAACAATCAAGATAGAATTTGTCCCTCTCTTTTGAGAGGGATATCTTTGGGCCCCTCGATTAGTGAGACTGTGAAATGCATGGCCGTGCTCAAATGATTTCATAGTGTGATCAATATCATTTGTTTTATCAGTCTACTTAGAGATCGAGTAATCATATGTTTGAACTATATAAGTATGACGCTGACCATGACTTATGTTCAAACTAGATATCGTGTGACAAAGGGATTAATGCATGTACTATTATTAGGCTAGTTGGACTTTACTCGTATTAATTGGGTAGTTGTAATGCCTTGCTAGAGGCCAATTACGACTTGTTGGTTTAATAGAGATTTAATCAACTGCCAATTAATATGGGCCTATCGGGTCACACACAAGAATGCGTATGGCTGTGATTAATAATATTAATAATATTAATATTGGATATTAATTATTATTATTATTATCGGTTTTAATATTAATAATATTAATATTGGATATTAATTATTATTATTATTATTATTAATTTCGTTTTTTTATGTATATATTTATATCATTGGATAATAACAGAGAATCCATATTTGATATGGATTTTGATTGGTATTATCTAATCCTAACAGAATCCATATTTGATGCGGATTATGATAGGTATTAACCAATCCGATCAGGAATCGGATTTGATATCTATATATATGTACGGAGCATGGTGTATCTCGTACACCACACAACCAGTAGAAAACGAAAGGGCAAGAATCGTTTTTGTGAAAACCGAATTCTTCAGCTGCGCCGTTTGAAGAGCTAGCACTCCGGGCGGAAGCGTTCGTGTGGATACCGACAGAGGGTGATCGTATTTTCGCACCTCTTCCATCTACAGATTTCGAATCTACGGAGGTACTTTTTCTTTTTTTTGTCGAATTAAACGAACAACATGGATCCTTGGTAGGAAATCAGAGATCAATTTTTGTTTTCCGCTGCGCGTTTTTGCAGTGATCTCGGTTGATTTCCTAACAGTGGTATCAGGGCCACTTGTTGATTTCGTTTAAATCGATTATATCATGCTTATGTGATTATATGTTTACTGTTTTTCGTATGGCATGATATGTACAAAAAAAAACCCCAACTCGGATTTCATATGATGAGAGAAGAATGGTGTTTTTCAAATCGTTTTCATGAGATGATTTGTATACGGCGGTTTTCGTTTGTCATGTGATGATCAAAACCGATTCTGTTTATATTAGATATAAACATACGCTATGTGTAAAACCCTATTTGAATCTCATCTGGTGAGAGCGGATTGATGTTTTCAATTCGTTTTCATGAGACGTTATGATTTGAGATTGTTATATATGATATAAAGTTTTCGTTTTTCATGTGATGATCAAAAACGATTATGTTTATATCGATATGAACAACCGATAATGATTCTGTAAGAGTTATGCATATTCAAAACAGACAGATTATGGCTTCGATTGATGATTCTGTTTTCGGATTTCGAATGGCAGATTGATTCTGTTTCGGATTTCGAACAGCAGATTATCAATTTGATTGATGATTCTGTTTTGGGTTTTGAATGATAACTCTCGGTTCGATCGGTGCTTCTATAAGGGTTTACACGTAATCAAAACAGTAAAGTCGTTAATATGATTGACGCGTCTTAGTTAGGGTTTCGAAAAGAAAATTATCAATACGATTGATACTGTCTGTTTGGCTACTCATATGTTTAAAATTGGTTAGACTTAATTGGGCTACTCATTAGCGGGACCGCCGTATGCGTACGCCCTATAGTTCGTTACCGTGACATTAAGAATGTCAATATATATTTATTATAATATGTTTATGTAAGATATATTATAATTGTTGATGTCTTTGCATGGTGCATAGCATGGCCTCAGGACCTATGTGATTGACTTAGTCATATTTTTGTTTTTGGGTTATTATGGCCTGCGTGCCGCTGTAGTTTTTGTTGTATTTTATTATACAAGTAGTTAGGTTTTTCTTTTTTATTGTAATAAACGAAGAATCAAGCTACAAAATGGTGATGGCGACACACACCAAGGACGAGTGGATTCCATGGAGATGGAGGCACGGGCTCAAGACAAGAAGATATGTATCATTGCAAATGTTGTAATAGGAAGTCTTTCACATAGGGTTTCCTTTATGATCTTCATCTGGTCTCATGAAGATCATATTTAGTTTGGCCATGCTATGTCACGTTTACATATTTATCATTTTGTATGAGATGCGTGGATGATATATTATATATGCATATAGGATGCTACGATATAATGATATGCAATGCAAGACATAAACTAAGTTGAACCCTCATTAATAATTTAAGTCTTGATGCCATCCATGTCTTAAACACCTATTAAAACTGGGATTGTATTAAAGTAGGTATTGCCAAAGCAATGTGCTTTAAACATTCCTAGCTACGTAGGATGAGTAATAGTGCTACTCATATGTTTAAAATTGGTTAGACTTAATTGGGCTATCAAAACGGTTTTGGGCTCAAGGCATTAGATGGAATCTAACATACAATGATATATGATGTCATTATTCCATAAATTCTAAGAGTTACATGAGATGTAATTGGTAAAGGTGTTACCTACCTAAATAACTTAATTTTAAGCGTCATGCCAAAGCTGAGTTTAGAATTAAGTCAAATATGGATCTTAGCTCACTAAAATATTTCTTTTGAGGGTTATGTTTTAGTGAGAGTTTTATAAATTTTAACCTCATTATTAATAAAGTGTTACTTTGCATGTTTTGTAGATCATAAATGGCTGCTAATAACAATTCCACCTTATCGCTGCGATCTATCCTTGAGAAGGAAAAACTAAAAGAATGTGGGACTAATTTTGTTGACTGGTTTCGAAACTTGAGAATTGTTCTCAAACAAGAAAAGAAGTCCTACGTGCTCGATGACCCTGTCCCTGAACCCCCTCCTGCTGATGCTTCTGCTGCTGTTAAGAACAAGTATAAGAAGCATGTGGAAGATTCAAACGACATAGGATGTCTTATGTTGGCAACTATGTGTTCAGGACTTCAGAAAGACCTGGAACACTTAGAAGCTTATGAGATGAGTGTGCATCTCAAACAAGCTTTCCAACAACAGGCTAGGCAGGATAGGTTCGACACCGCTGTCGCACTTTTTGACTGTAAGATGTCTGAAGGTGAATCTGTTAGCGCTCATGTTTTAAAGATGAAAGGCTATATAGATCACCTTGCAAGACTTGGATATCCCCTGAGTTTGGAACTCGCCACGGATTTGATCCTACACTCTTTGCCTAGCAGTTTTTCTCAGTTCGTCATTGATACGAATATGGTTCGTATGTTAATGTTGTCCCGATCTTTCTTCACTCTCCAAACGTCCTTCAAGCCTTGAATGTGATGGACAATGGTGCCAAGCAACCACCTTCCTTCAAGCCTCCAAAATCGTTTGGTTAGGTGTGTTTGAATCCTCTCAATCCAACACGTCGTTCCGTATCCTTGGATTGTGCATCACCAACAAGGAACACACAATCCTTAATTGGGTCTAGCCTTGATTTAGATATGTGTAAACCAAAGGAAAAACACAAACTTTTATTCAAGAAAACTCAAGAACAAAAGATAACATAAAACACTAGGGTTTTTAGTTCAATGATGAAAAATAGTCTAACCCCCAAAGAAAGGCTAAGTGATCTATTTATATGATTACAAGTCTTGTAAGCCTTCTACACAAAAACGGCTAGGGTTTCCTTGGATTTCCATGTGGTGCGCCTCCTTCCTTTACCATGCAAGAAGCTGAATTTTGTTAATTTAGGCAAGTTCCCTTCTCTTGGCAAATCCACAATTATTGTCTCAATCATCAATTATTGCATTATTACCATCCTTCTAGAACTTGCCTTGTGCCTTCCTTTGTCTCCATTGAAACGCCAATAGCCTTCCTTTTTACCACATGATTTAATTTTGGTAACTTCCTTTTTCTTGAATTATCTCCTTATTTGCTTCCAATCTTCAATTGTGACTTCCATAATTCATTCCAATCCTTCCAAGCTGATTTATGACATTATGGAAGGTCCCTTAAATGCATTTGAAGATGCCTAGGCGGCAGCCCTTGCCTCAAGATAGCCGAAACCCTAATTTGCATGATTGGGCTTGTTTTGGACTTCTTTCTTGCATCTCTTGTATCTCTTTTTGTGGACTGATTTTGGCAAAACCCAAAACATGAAAGATGCTCCAAATTAAGTCTTCTTCAAGGTCCAGCTGGCTCCATGCACGCCCCATCTCAATTGGAAGCCCAAAATCCCAAAACAGCCTTGTGTGGACAAGCTTGGCCCAAATCTGAGAAGCCCTCCTTTCCAAAGCTCAAAACGTTTGATCCAAGACTTGTAACACCTACAAAACACACTCATACACCAAACATAAGTATTCTAAACAAACGTTAAAAGAAGCAAACGAAAAGACAACTAAAAGCCACAGAAACGGCACCAACAAGCGGACTGACTATCATTGGATAATCAGTTCTTAGGCTCAACAATGAGCACCCATTTAGGAGGAACATCCATTGGTTCATCTTGTACATGTTTGGTTAGAAAAGAGCCAACATCAAAACCAAGTTGAAAACCATTAAGCCTCTTGGTTTGGCTCCTTGTCAAAGGCCCCTTATGGTTAAGGGCACCTTGTGCAAGCTCCTCATTAGGAGGCTGCTCCTTAGCCTCATCAATCCCCCCCTCCTCAAAAGGATTCGCCCTCGAATCATCAAGATAAAAATGCTCAAAAGGGGAAAGATCACTTACATTGAAGGTGTTGGAAACTGAACCATACCTGTCTGGAGGAAGATCAAGCACATAAGCATTTGGACCAACCTTTTGAATGACCTTAAAAGGTCCATCTCCTCGAGGCATAAGCTTGGACTTCCTCTCCTTAGGAAATCGTTCCTTCCTTAAATGCAACCAAACAAGATCTCCAGGATAAAACACAACATCTTTTCTATGCTTGTTAGCTTGTTTGGCATACTGTTTATTCTTTCGTTCAAGTTGAAGTTTAACTTTTTCATGCAACTTTTTGATCATTTCAGCTCGTTGCTTACCATCCATGCTAGCACGCTCATCAATTGGAATAGGCAACAAATCAAGTGGGGAATGGGGTAGAAAACCATAGACAACTTCAAAAGGGGAATAGAAAGACCCACTATGAACAGCCCTATTATAAGCAAACTCTATATGTGGTAAACATTCTTCCCAATTTTTCAGATTGCTTTGGATTAAGGCACGCAACATTTGTGACAAGGTTCGATTCACCACTTCAGTTTGGCCATCTGTTTGTGGATGTGCAGTAGTAGAAAACAAAAGTTTAGTTCCCAACTTGCTCCAAAGTACACGCCAAAAATGACTCAAGAATTTACTGTCCCTATCACTAACAATTGTTTTAGGCATGCCATGCAATCGGACAACTTCTTTAAAGAACAGATTTGCAATGTAAGAAGCATCATCTACTTTGTGACAAGCAATAAAGTGTGCCATCTTAGAGAATCTGTCTACCACAACAAAGACACTATCTCTACCACCTTTTGATCTAGGTAAGCCAAGAACAAAGTCCATAGAAATGTCCTCCCAAGGTGCACTAGGTACGTCCAAGGGTGTGTACAACCCATGAGGTTGTGTTTTGGACTTAGCCTGCCTACAAGTGATGCAACTACTACAAACCTTTGCAACATCTGATGTTTGTGCCATCCTTGTGGATCCCTTAGGTTCAGTGCCACGGGATGTTTGGCCTTGGTTTTGATGTGGGGGCTGTTCTTGGGTAGGGGGTGTGTTGGATGTCATCCTTGCTTCCCACTCATCCAACCTAGATTGCATGGTACTAAGCATTTGTGCCATCTTTTCCATTGAAAACTCCACTTTGTCTCCTCCTCCTTGGGTACTGTTGGACCCCTCCATGGCAACCTGAAACGCTTTCCAAACAAGAAAAGAAGAAAACTAACACAAGAAACAAAAGTGAGTCGTTAGTGAAAACAAAAAAAAGGAAAACGAAAATTCTGTTTGGCCTTTTTTTTTTCCCTCCCTTGTTTTCTCTCAATTGTTCAAGTGTTTTTCCTTGGCCAATCGTGAGCTAGAACCTCTTAAGGCAAGTCCCAAATTGGCTAACCACAATCTGTTTCGTTTTCTGTCCTTGCAAACTTCTTTTGCCTTCAAAAACACCAATTGATCAACAAGTGGTAAAACAGCTTCAAGAAATTTAGAGCACAATTTTTAAACACACTTAATAACTATGATTCAAAGAAACAAGAAACCAAAAGTGATGTAGTTGGCTGAACCAAAGAATTGCTAGGGGTTGTCCTGGGCAATCTTTAATTAAACCAACTTATGCAATATCAAATGCAAGCTCTTTGATTGATAGTATGAATGTGTATCCAAGGTGGGGAATTTGAAGGTTTGATGTGTGTTGTTTTGGGGAAAACACACGGTTTTGTTTTGCTTTTGTCAACTTGGATAGTAGATGCAAAAAGATGGAACTTTTGTACAAAAGGAACTTCTTTTCTCTTCCTTTCTTGTGCACCTTTTTTGGTTGTGCACGTTTCTTTTCCTTTTTTTTTTTTTGACGTTCAAAGCAGCCTTGATGCAACCTTTGTTTGTTGTTGCGAAATTCAGTTGTGTATGCTTGAAAGATGATCCTTTTTGTGTTTGTATGGATGTGTAGTAGAAAGAACAGATTTTTCCTTGGATACCAATACAACCAAAACAAACAAACTTGTATTCAATATCACACAAGCAAATTTAATTAAAAGCTTCGTTAACAACAATGTATTTGACTCAAAGGTAGCTTCTTTTAGGCCTTGGACTGATTTTTAGATGGAGTTAAATCCTATTCAATGCAAACAACAATGATCCTATGATTAAGTGTGTTAAAGATGAGATCTTTAATGATAGATGATCACTATTGATGCATAAAGGTGAAGTCTTTTTTTTTTGTGGTTTTCGTTGGACTGAAAGAAAAGAACAATCTTTGTTTTTGTTTTTGATGAAATGAAGTAAGAGATCAAATCTTTTTTTTTTTTTTGACAAGAAACGTTTTTTTTTTTTTGAACGATTGAGGCAAATAAGAATGACACAAAACGACAAAAGAAAAGATAATCGAGATGAAGATAAACGAGAGCTCTGATACCACTTGATACGAATATGGTTCGTATGTTAATGTTGTCCCGATCTTTCTTCACTCTCCAAACGTCCTTCAAGCCTTGAATGTGATGGACAATGGTGCCAAGCAACCACCTTCCTTCAAGCCTCCAAAATCGTTTGGTTAGGTGTGTTTGAATCCTCTCAATCCAACACGTCGTTCCGTATCCTTGGATTGTGGATCACCAACAAGGAACACACAATCCTTAATTGGGTCTAGCCTTGATTTAGATATGTGTAAACCAAAGGAAAAACACAAACTTTTATTCAAGAAAACTCAAGAATAAAAGATAACATAAAACACTAGGGTTTTTAGTTCAATGATGAAAAATAGTCTAACCCCCAAAGAAAGGCTAAGTGATCTATTTATATGATTACAAGTCTTGTAAGCCTTCTACACAAAAACGGCTAGGGTTTCCTTGGATTTCCATGTGGTGCGCCTCCTTCCTTTACCATGCAAGAAGCTGAATTTTGTTAATTTAGGCAAGTTCCCTTCTCTTGGCAAATCCACAATTATTGTCTCAATCATCAATTATTGCATTATTACCATCCTTCTAGAACTTGCCTTGTGCCTTCCTTTGTCTCCATTGAAACGCCAATAGCCTTCCTTTTTACCACATGATTTAATTTTGGTAACTTCCTTTTTCTTGAATTATCTCCTTATTTGCTTCCAATCTTCAATTGTGACTTCCATAATTCATTCCAATCCTTCCAAGCTGATTTATGACATTATGGAAGGTCCCTTAAATGCATTTGAAGATGCCTAGGCGGCAGCCCTTGCCTCAAGATAGCCGAAACCCTAATTTGCATGATTGGGCTTGTTTTGGACTTCTTTCTTGCATCTCTTGTATCTCTTTTTGTGGACTGATTTTGGCAAAACCCAAAACATGAAAGATGCTCCAAATTAAGTCTTCTTCAAGGTCCAGCTGGCTCCATGCACGCCCCATCTCAATTGGAAGCCCAAAATCCCAAAACAGCCTTGTGTGGACAAGCTTGGCCCAAATCTGAGAAGCCCTCCTTTCCAAAGCTCAAAACGTTTGATCCAAGACTTGTAACACCTACAAAACACACTCATACACCAAACATAAGTATTCTAAACAAACGTTAAAAGAAGCAAACGAAAAGACAACTAAAAGCCACAGAAACGGCACCAACAAGCGGACTGACTATCATTGGATAATCAGTTCTTAGGCTCAACAATGAGCACCCATTTAGGAGGAACATCCATTGGTTCATCTTGCACATGTTTGGTTAGAAAAGAGCCAACATCAAAACCAAGTTGAAAACCATTAAGCCTCTTGGTTTGGCTCCTTGTCAAAGGCCCCTTATGGTTAAGGGCACCTTGTGCAAGCTCCTCATTAGGAGGCTGCTCCTTAGCCTCATCAGTCATGAACTACAATATGAATAATATGGAAAAGTCCATTCCTGAGCTACATGGTATGCTCAAAACTGCTGAGGGGAATATCAAGAAGCCTACCCATGTATTGAGTGTCAATACCAAGCTAATGAAAAAGAAAGCTAAAGGCAAGGGTAAGGCTAAAAGTGCAAAGGGTGCAAAAGGGGCAAAGGGTCAAGCTAAACCGAAACCTGGTCCCAAGGCAAAGGTTCCTAAGGAAGGAACTTGTTTCCATTGCAACAAGCCTGGGCATTGGAAAAGAAATTGTGATGTTTATTTGGAGGAGTTGAAGAAGCTGAAGGGTAGTACGACTACATCTTCAGGTATTTATGTTATAGAAATTAATTTATCTATTTCTTCTTCCTGGGTATTAGATACTGGATGTGGATCCCATATTTGTACAAATATGCAGGGGCTCAAAAGGAGTAGGATGCTGAAGAAGGGCGAGGTGGACCTACGTGTTGGTAATAGAGCAAGAGTTGCTGCTATAGCTGTAGGGACCTATGAGCTTGTCTTGCCCAATGGGCTTTTGTTAATTTTAAACAATTGCTTTTATGTTCCTACTATGAGTAGGAATCTTATTTCAGTATCTGTTTTGGATGATGAAGGTTATTCATTTTTAATTAAAAATAAGAGGTGTTCTATTTTTGATAAAAATGACTTGCTTTATTGTATTGCAAGTAGTTATAATGGCATTTATGTCCTTAACCTTGATGATTCCAATGACGGTAATATTTATAACATATCTTCAAAGAGAACTAAGCCAAATGAATTAAACCCTACATATTTATGGCATTGTCGCCTTAGCCATATAAATGAGAAGCGCGTATCTAAACTCCATCAAGATGGATTATTAGATTCATTTGATTTTGAATCATTTGAAAATTGCGAGTCTTGTTTGCTTGGAAAGATGACAAAGACTCCTTTTACTGGACATAGTGAAAGGGCTAATGACTTATTGGGCTTGGTACATACAGATGTATGCGGCCCAATCAGCATTAGTGCCAGGGGAGGATTTTAGTATTTCATTACTTTTACTGATGATTTCAGTAGGTATGGCTATGTCTACCTAATGAAACATAAGCATGAGTCTTTTGAAATGTTTAGAACTTTTCAAAATGAAGTACAAAATCAACTTGGTAAGACAATTAAAACCCTTCGATCAGATCGAGGTGGTGAATATTTGAGCCAAGAATTTGACCAACATCTAAGAAATTGTGGAATCGTTTCACAGTTGACTCCTCCAGGAACTCCACAATGGAATGATGTTTCTGAAAGGAGAAATCGGACTTTATTGGATATGGTTCGATCTATGATGGGTCAAGTAGATCTTCCTTTATCCTTTTGGGGTTATGCCTTGGAGACAGCTGCATTCATTTTGAACCGTGTACCATCTAAAGCGGTTGAAAAGACACCATATGAGATGTGGACTGGTAAGAGACCCAGTTTGTCTTTTCTTAAGATTTGGGGTTGTGAAGCTTATGTGAAAAGATTAATGTCAGATAAGCTAGCTCCAAAATCTATCAAATGTATTTTTGTGGGGTATCCTAAAGAAACTAAAGGGTACTATTTCTATATTCCCTCAGAGAACAAAGTGTTTGTTGCTCGAAATGGAGTCTTTTTGGAAAAGGAGTTCCTCTCCAAGAGAACAAGTGGGAGTATAGTACAACTTGAGGAAACTCAAGTTCCACAAGATATCGTTGAACCGTCTTTAGAGACGATTTCAGAACCATAAACAGTTGTGGAGCCTGAAAATGTAACACAAGTCCAACGCAGATCTGATAGAATACATCGTCAGCCAGAGAGATACGGGTTTCTTGTGACTGATGATAGTCAAGTAATGCTCATAGATCAAGATGAGCCTACTACCTATCAGGAAGCTGTGTCAGGTCCAGATTCAGATAAATGGCTTGGAGCCATGAATTCTGAGATGCAATCCATGTTTGATAACCAAGTTTGGTCTTTAATTGATCCTCCAGAGGGTATTAAGACTATTGGTTGCAAATGGGTTTTCAAGAAGAAAACTGACATGGATGGAAATGTGCAAACCTACAAAGCAAGGCTTGTGGCTAAAGGTTTCAAGCAAACTCATGGTATAGACTATGATGAAACCTTTTCACCAGTAGCTATGCTTAAGTCTATTCGAATTCTCCTTGCCATTGCAGGATACTATGATTATGAGATATGGCAAATGGATGTCAAAACTGCTTTCCTTAATGGAAATTTAATCGAGGATGTGTACATGACACAACCTGAGGGTTTTGTAAATCCTGAGAATTCAAAGAAGGTTTGCAAGCTTCAAAGGTCCATCTATGGATTGAAGCAAGCATCTCGAAGCTGGAATCTTCGTTTTGATGAAACAGTTAAGAACTTTGGTTTCATCAAGAATGAAGATGAACCTTGTGTTTACAAGATGGTTAGTGGGAGTGCAATAGTGTTTCTGGTCTTATATGTGGATGACATATTACTTATTGGGAATGATATCCCTACCTTGCAAAAGGTTAAGGCTTGGTTAGGGAATTCATTTTCAATGAAGGACTTGGGTGAGGCTACCTATATCCTTGGTATCAAGATCTATAGAGATAGATCTAAAAGGATAATAGGCTTGAGTCAAAGTACATACATAGATAAAATGTTGAAAAGGTTCAACATGCAAGAGTCCAAGAAAGGATTCCTGCCTATGTCTCATGGCATTCATCTTAGCAAGAATCAATGTCCTCAGACATCTGATGAGCGAGATCGAATGAATAAAATTCCTTATGCTTCTTCTATAGGATCGATCATGTATGCCATGTTATGTACTAGACCAGATGTCTCATATCCATTGAGCACAACAAGTAGATATCAAGCTGACCCTGGTGAAGGTCACTGGACAGCTGTCAAGAATATTCTTAAGTACCTCAGAAGGACTAAAGATGTATTCTTGGTTTATGGAGGTTTGGATGACGAGTTAGTTGTAAATGGTTACACAGATGCTAGCTTCCAAACCGACATAGATGATTTCAGATCGCAGTCCGGTTTTGTATTCACATTGAATGGTGGAGCTGTTAGTTGGAAGAGTTCAAAACAAAGCACTGTGGCTGATTCTACAACAGAGGCTGAGTATATAGCAGCATCAGATGCAGCTAAAGAAGCAGTTTGGTTGAAGAAGTTCATCACTGAGCTAGGAGTAGTACCTAGCATTGCAAATCCTGTGGACATTTATTGTGACAACAATGGTGCCATAGCACAAGCAAAAGAGCCTAGGTCTCATCAGAGATCTAAACATATACTCAGACGCTACCATCTCATTCGAGACATCATCGATAGAGGAGATGTCAAGATATGCAAAGTTGACACAAACGATAACATAGCGGATCCATTGACTAAGCCTCTCTCACGGGTCAAGCATGATCAGCACACTAGATCTATGGGTCTCAGATATTTGTAGGCCTAGTGCAAGTGGGAGATTGTTAGTGTATGTGCCTTAGGCCATGATTTGGATATTTATGTTATGCATTTATTATTAATAAAAGAGGTTTTATTATCATTATTGTTGGTTAGTATGTTACACAATTTTGATATATATCCCTGATTCATTATTGTTATGGAGATAAAATAATTTATAATCAGTATGAGTATTGATTTGATAATCATGAGATGATTATGTGTATGGTGATACGAATCAATCTCATAGATACTTGTTAGAGAACAGTGTATTGGATAGACCCATCATGAGATTGCTACATGGATTAGCGTCATAAGTAAATCTCATGATAGTCATGTTTTAATCCTTTGACTTGAGATTGTCATAGTTTCCAACATAAGGACTATTATATTTTGACATGATCAAACGTTATCCGTAACTGGATAATAATAAAGGTCATGATTGAATGTGATAGAAATTATGTAGAGGATATTGAACAATCAAGATAGAATTTGTCCCTCTCTTTTGAGAGAGATATCTTTGGGCCCCTCGATTAGTGAGACTGTGAAATGCATGGCCGTGCTCAAATGATTTCATAGTGTGATCAATATCATTTGTTTTATCAGTCTACTTAGAGATCGAGTAATCATATGTTTGAACTATATAAGTATGACGCTGACCATGACTTATGTTCAAACTAGATATCGTGTGACAAAGGGATTAATGCATGTACTATTATTAGGCTAGTTGGACTTTACTCGTATTAATTGGGTAGTTGTAATGCCTTGCTAGAGGCCAATTACGACTTGTTGGTTTAATAGAGATTTAATCAACTGCCAATTAATATGGGCCTATCGGGTCACACACAAGAATGCGTATGGCTGTGATTAATAATATTAATAATATTAATATTGGATATTAATTATTATTATTATTATCGGTTTTAATATTAATAATATTAATATTGGATATTAATTATTATTATTATTATTATTAATTTCGTTTTTTTATGTATATATTTATATCATTGGATAATAACAGAGAATCCATATTTGATATGGATTTTGATTGGTATTATCTAATCCTAACAGAATCCGTATTTGATGCGGATTATGATAGGTATTAACCAATCCGATCAGGAATCGGATTTGATATCTATATATATGTACGGAGCATGGTGTATCTCGTACACCACACAACCAGTAGAAAACGAAAGGGCAAGAATCGTTTTTGTGAAAACCGAATTCTTCAGCCGCGCCGTTTGAAGAGCTAGCACTCCGGGCGGAAGCGTTCGTGTGGATACCGACAGAGGGTGATCGTATTTTCGCACCTCTTCCATCTGCAGATTTCGAATCTACGGAGGTACTTTTTGTTTTTTTTGTCGAATTAAACGAACAACATGGATCCTTGGTAGGAAATCAGAGATCAATTTTTGTTTTCCGCTGCGCGTTTTTGCAGTGATCTCGGTTGATTTCCTAACAGGGTCAATAATTCCTCAACTTGTTTTTTGATTTCCTTAGTTTCCTCTGGATTGGCACTATAGGCAGGTCTGTTTGGTAGAACAGCTCCTGGAATGAAATATATTTGATGCTCAATGCCTCTTAGAGGTGGTAAACCTGGGGGATCTCCTTCAGGAAACAAGCTAGAAAATTCTTGAAGTAAAGATGCAACTTCACTTGGTAAAGTAGATGGTATTTCAGATGAAGAGAACAGAGTTTCTTTGTAAAGCAAGACATAAACAGTTTTGTTTGAATTGATAGCATGGAATACCTCGCTTTGAGATGCAAAGAATGCACTTTTCTTTAGAGATGGTTTAGCAGAAACTTTGATTTCTTTCGGTTCAATTTTAAGATGAGAAGTTTTCAATTGGTTTTCTTTGATGAAAATCCTTTCCAATTCCTTTTCTTTTGGATCATTATGGCTTTTTAACATTCATTGTTGATCCTCAAAGACTTTGTGCGGGGGGCAAGGCATTTAATTTGTACAATTTGTTGTTATGCCTAAAGGAATATCTATTCAGGTAACCATCATATGTAACCTTGTTGTCAAATTGCCACGGTCTACCTAATAAGATATGACTTGATTGCATAGGGGCTACATCACATAACACCTCAGCAGAATACCCACCAATTGATAAAGGAACTAGGACTTGCTTTGTTACTTTAACTTCACCACACTCATTAAGCCATGTAAGTCTATAAGGACGGGGGTGATTAATTAAAGGTAACTCAAGTTTCCTAACAAGTTCAAAACTTGCAACATTGGTACAAGAACCAGAGTCAATGATTAAAGTGCAGACTTTCTTTTTAACCATACAGTGATGCGTGCAACTCGTGGGCTCCAACAATTCCACCTTCCAAACGTCCTTCACAAAGGGTTAGGCACAAGGAAGAAGACTTCCCCTTGCTTCCTTAGTGATTAAAAACGTGTGGATTAAACGAATGAGCAAGACCAACACTTCAAGATGGTCGTTGATCAGGCAAACCAAAACGGCCCTCCTGGACGGCACCTTTAAGCAATGGCAACACCTTCAATATGCTCAACTTTGAAGGATCTTAACCTAGGTTTTTAGTGCAAAACCAAGAAAACAAAGCATCACACAAAGTGAATGAAATATCAAGAATTGTTATTCATCAAAAGGTGAGTTTACAATCAGCCAAAGAGGTCTATTTATAGGCCTAAGAAACGTCCCCCTTCAGCTTGAAATGGCTAGAAATAATTCAAATAAAGCTATCTAACAAATGGTTAAAAATTGAAAACTATTTAAATTCAAAGCTAAAAACAAATCCTAGCTAAAACTTCAAATCTTGCAAGACATTATCTTCAATGAATCTGGTCATGTTTGGTGATGAAATTGGCGTTGGATATGTAGATGAAGTGGTTGAACTTGAATTCAAAGGCTAGTTGAAGATTGGATTCAATTTGACTTCAAACTTGAATTCAATCTTTGAAATATGATCCCATCCTTTTCTTATCTCCAAGTTGGCGTGTGGAAGGATAGCAAGGCGTGTGAGATATCTTCAAATGGCTGAGATGTTGAATGCAAAAGATGGCTGAAGTTTGAATTTAAATTAAGTTTGAATTTGAATTCAAACTTGGATGGATTTTATCTCCTTCTCTCTCTTCATGGCGTGTGGATTGGCTTGTGAGACTTGGCTGAACTCATCTTGAATTTGAAGGCTTAATCTGGTTGAAACTTGAATTCAAATCAAGGTTGAATTTAAATTCAAGTTTATCTTCAAGTTTAAATTCAAGTAAGATGTCATCCTTTAGCTCAAAGTGGCCGCCCCTTGTGGTATGTTGTGGATGATTTTTGATTTCAATTTGAACAAGAGACTCCTATCTTGGACACCTTTGAATTTGTCTTAGCATAGACAAACATTCTCTTCGAATATTCTCTTGAAACATTCTCTTGAAACATTCTCTTGAAACATTCTTTTGAAACATTCTCTTCAAACATTCTCTAGAAACATTCTCTTCAACCTAATTTACCTACAAAGCAAATACATAAAACTAAGATCACACGACACAAAATAAAATCCAAACAAACAAAGAGTGTAGACGTGCATGTGATACATGCTCAAGTTGAAGGCTCAATGAAATGAACCCAAGGAGTCTTAGGTTCATCTTGAACATGCTTGTACAAGAAGGTGGCAACTTGATGACAAAGTTCCTTTGCCCTCCTTCTTGTCATAGGACCTTTGACCTCTTGATGGGGCCCTTGATCCTCATCGGACCCTTGATCCTCATCATACAGTGTATGTGGAAGATGTTCTCTCTTTTTATTTCAGGCTCTTCAGTTTTAATTTGGGCACTTAGAGCTCGACGAACAACTAAGAACTCTTTTGTTTCACACTCATAAATCTCTTCACTAAGCTCTTCTCCTTCCTCACATGTTTGTTCAATTTCATTGTTTTCTTCACTCTCTTCCAATTCTTCCTCAGAATAATACTCATTAGACTCTTTAATAAACAAGATGTGTTTAGGGTTGGGACATTGATTAGCAAAATGACCTTTTCCTAAGCATTTAAAACATTGAATATCACGAGTCTTAACATTAGGCGTACCTTCCACCTTGGCTTTGCCTTTATCAGTGATTGGAAGCTTTGGACGATTTTGGATGTTCTGGGTTGATTTTCCCTGGAATCCACGGCCTTGACCTTGTTGTGGATGGAAAGGCGTCCTGGGCTGTGTTCTAGAAAAACTCAAAGGATTAGTCCGAAAAGAAGGGTTGGAAGTTTTAACCTTCAATTGTCTTTCCACTTTCTCAGCAATGTGAACCATAGAAGCCAGATCAGAGTAAGGTGTAAGTTCCACCTTAAATGCAATCTCTTTGTTCAAACCAGCTAGAAATCTAGCCATTGTGGCTTCCTCTGCTTCTTCTATGTTAGACCTGGTAAGCAAATGTTCTAATTCTTTATAAAATTCATCGACAGATCTATTACCTTGAGAAAGTTGTTGCAATATCTGGAAAATGCTTCTTTCATAGGAAAGAGATATGAATCTCTTCCTCATCTCTTGTTTCAGCTCAGACCAAGTAACAACAGGGGGCTATCTTGTTCTTCTCCTTGTGTTCTTCAATTGTTCCCACCAGAGTAAAGCATAATCTACAAATTCAAAAGTTGCATACCGCACTTTGGCCAATTCAGAATAGTTAGTGCAAGAATACATATGATCTACTTTTGTTTCCCATTGCAGATAAGCTTCAAGATCACTTTTCCCTTAGAAGGGGGGGTATTGTCAGTTTAGTAGTAATGAACTCCTCTTCAAGATGTTCATCTCTATCAGGCTGACGTTCATCATACCGTTCTTCCGGATAGTGTTCTTCATTGTACTCAGGGAGATAATCAAATCTCTCCTCAAAAGAAATGTTCCTACGACCACCATTACTACCTCGACCTCTACCTCTACCTTTTTGTGATGTGACTTTTCTACGTTCAACATGAGACTCATTGCCATAAGAGGTGCCTTCTTGAAAAGGTATACTAGGTTCCTTTTGATCTGAGGTTGGCTTTTCTACTTTGCTTATCCTCTGTTTGTTATCCTCTATGTCACTTCTCATTAAACCAAACTGATTAACAAGGAAAGTGAGTGTTTGCTGTATATTCTCTAGGGTAACAGGGACTGGGGATGGGACAGGAGTAGATGGGGACGGGGATGGTGCATTATCTTTCTGTTGGAGGCCCATGATTCAGAAAACAATCTCAAAAGCCAATTAAAATATTGACAAGATGCAAATACTCTACTTTATGTTGACAATTGTTCAAAACAGCAATTTGGACTATTTCTCCTAAGGATTCAAGAAAATTACAGAAGTCAAATTGTTGTTCTGGCTGAATGAAATCTACGGGGTTGTTTAAGACAATCCCTCAATTTACTTTACAGCATATGCAATTATCAATTGAAGTAAAGTGAAAGTAAAAGCACATAAACAATGTGTCAGCAAGGGTTTGCTTTAGAAACTTTCAATATTTCAAAACTACAACACTTTGGGTTTTTCTTTGGCACTTTCTTTCTTTTGAGCTTTGCACAGGAATTTCCCTTTTGCAATGTTCAATCTTGGGCTTTTCCTCACTTTTCTTTCTTGTGCAATTCTCTCTTGTCTTGCCTCTTACTTGTTGACAAATAATGGCTTTTCTCTCGTGTGTTTCTCAATCAAGCTTAATTTTCTTTCTTTGGGGTGTTTGCTTGATTGTTGTGAGACTACTGCTCACGGCCTACATGAGACATTGCTCACGGCCTTTAATTGCACAAGGTTTGTTGTATTTGGAATTTGAAAGTTTCTCGTACACAACACGGCTAAACACTATGTAGTGAGAAATCAATTCACAATTACAACAAGTTCAAATTGATTATAATGCAAGGTAAGTTCAGATATTGATCTAAAACAACAATTGGATAGCTTTTTAACAGTGTGGGGGTTTAAACAATTCCTAATTTCCAGGATGTATCTAAGTCCAACAAGTTGTTTGAAACAATTGAAATCAACAAAAAGGTATAGCTATTAGCATTCACCAAGATTTCAAATGAGTTTTAAAGACTTGTTCTAAACACACGGTTTTGGCAATTTTCTGTTTTTGATGCTAATGATCTAACTAATCTTAAGATAGCTAAATGCAACTTAGTTGTTTCTAAATGCAATTATAAGGGCTGATTACTATAACAACTAATAGAAATCAGTTTTGATGCAAACTAAACTAACTTGTTTTGTTTTGTCTTTAAGTTATCTATTCTACTTTGTTTTTGCTTTGGTTTTCGTTTTTAGGATGCAATCAGTTTCTAAACTAGATGGTACCAGATGCAAGTCTTTGTATTCTACTCAACAAACGTTTATCAACTAGAAACTAGGCAGCAAACATAGTTAACTAAAACTACTTTTTTTGTTCTTTAGTTTTCGGATTTTCTTGTACTAAACTAAGCAACCAACTAAACCTTTAAACTATGTTGTAAACTAGTCTAACCAAGCTAAATAAGGCAGCAACTACAACTTCTAAAACAGTTTGCACACAACTACAAAAAAAAGAATTTAACAACTTGATTACAAACTAAACTATCAACTAATCTATTTTTGTGTTCAAAGTTTTCTGTTTTAAGGACTCAACTAAACTACCATTTAAACTTCTAGATTAGGACCTAATGAACGTTGTCTAAGCTAGATTGAATAAAAACAACAAGTTACACACGGTTTTAATTTAAACTACACAAACGGATTCTAACAACTGATGCGTGCAACTCGTGGGCTCCAACAATTCCACCTTCCAAACGTCCTTCACAAGGGTTAGGCACAAGGAAGAAGACTTCCCCTTGCTTCCTTAATGAATAAAAACGTGTGGATCTAGGATGAGCAAGACCAACACTTCAAGATGGTCGTTGATCAGGCAAACCAATATGGCCCTCCTGGACGGCACCTTTAAGCAATGGCAACACCTTCAATATGCTCAACTTTGAAGGATCTTAACCTAGATTTTTAATGCAAAACCAAGAAAACAAAGTCTCACTCAAGGTGAAAGAAATATCAAGGATTCTTATTCATCAAAAGGTGAGATTACAATCAGCCAAAGGGTCTATTTATAGGCCTAAGGATCGCCCCCTTTAGCTTGAAATGGCTAGAGATAATTCAAAATAAAGCTATCTAACAAATGTTTAAAATCTGAATTTTGCTTGAAAATTAAAACTAAGATAATTCTAGCTAAAACTTGAAATGCTTGCAAGATGTTATCTTCAATGAATCTGGTCATGTTTATGGCGTCTTGGAGATGTAGATGAAGAGGTTGAATCTTGAATTTCTTCTTTGAATTATGATCCCATCCTTTTTATCTCCAAGTGGCGTGTGTAATGATAATGGAGTGTAGAAAATCTGATTTTGATGAGATAAGATGGCTGGACTTGAATTCAATTTTGCATTGTGATCTTATCTTCTCTTCTCTTCAAAGATGGCGTGTGATCCTTAGAGATGATGGCTGAATCCTTTTTGAAATGATAAGCCTCAAATTGGTTGAAACTTGAATTCAAATTATGGTTGAATTTGAATTCAAGTTTATCTTCAAGTTCAAATTCAAGTAAGATCTCATCTTCCTATTTAAAAGTGGCCGCCCCCTTCATATGGATATTGGAGATGTTTTTCAACTTGATCAAGAGATTCTATCTTGGACACGTTTGAATTTGTCTTAGCATAGACAAACATTCTCTTCGAACATTCTCTTCGAACATTCTCTTGAAACATTCTCTTGAAACATTCTCTTGAAACATTCTCTTGAAACATTCTCTTGAAACATTTCATGTACCTAATTTACCTACAAAGAAAAGACATAAAACAAAGATCACACGAAACAAAACAAAGATCTAAAAGCCAATAATGTAGACGTGCATGTGATACATGCTCAAGTTGAAGGTTCAATGAAATGAACCCAAGGAGTCTTAGGTTCATCTTGAACATGCTTGTACAAGAAGGTGGCAACTTGATGACAAAGTTCCCTTGCCCTCCTTCTTGTTATAGGACCTTTGACCTCTTGATGGGGTCCTTGATCCTCATCGGACCCTTGATCCTCATCAATCCCCCCCTCCTCGAAAGGATTCGTCCTCGAATCAAAAAGGTCATCGTTGAAAGGGGTGAGATCAGCAACATTAAAAGTAGGTGAAACTGAACCATACCTGTCGGGAAGATCGAGGATGTATGCATTGTCACCTATGCGTTTCAATACTTTAAAGGGTCCATCTCCTCGAGGCAACAATTTTGACTTTCTTTCATTGGGAAATCTTTCTTTACGTAAATGTAACCACACTAAATCTCCAGGTTTGAACACAACTTTTTTTCGATGTTTGTTAGCTCGTCTTTCATAAGCTTTGTTTTTCTTTTCTAGTTGTGTTTTAACTTGTTCATGCAGTTTCTTTATGTTGTCTGCTTTTTGTTTATCATCAAGACTAGAACGTTCATGCACGGGAATAGGAATCAAATCAATGGGAGACAAGGGATTAAAGCCATACACGATTTCAAATGGACTATGCAAAGTACCGTGATGGACACTCCTATTATATGCAAATTCTATATATGGTAAACAATCTTCCCAATGTTTAATGTGTTTTTGCAAAATGGCACGCAAAAGTTGAGAAAGAGTACGATTAACGACTTCAGTTTGTCCATCAGTTTGTGGGTGTGCGGTGGTGGAAAACAGCAATTGTGTACCAAGTTTAGCCCACAAAACACGCCAAAAATGACTCAAGAATTTCGTATCTCTATCACTTACAATTGTACGTGGCATGCCATGCAATCTAACAATTTCTTTGAAGAACAAATCAGCAACGTGTGTGGCATCATCAACTTTCCTACATGCAATGAAATGTGCCATTTTTGAAAATCGGTCAACCACAACATAAATGCTATCGCGTCCTCCCCGAGACCTAGGAAGGCCTAAAACAAAGTCCATAGAAATGTCAATCCAAGGGGAATCAGGGACGGGTAAAGGCGTGTAAAGGCCATGTGGTTGGGACTTGGATTTGGCTTGTTTGCAAGTGATGCAATTACCACACAACCTCTCGACGTCTACTCTCATGTGGGGCCAATAGAAATGTTCTTTAAGAGTCTCAAGGGTTTTGAACACTCCGAAATGACCCATTAAACCTCCCCCATGGGCTTCTCTGGTCAATGCTTCCCGTAGAGATGATTGGGGAACGCACAATTTTTGTTCTTTGAAAAGATAACCCTCATGTATGTAAAATTTTCCAAATGGTGCTTCTTTACATGCCTCGAATATGGTGCCAAAGTCATGGTCATTGGGGTACAAGTCCTTAAGTGATTCAAATCCTAAGAAGCGGGAAGATAATGTAGTCACTAACGTGTATCTCCTAGAGAGGGCATCGGCAACTATATTATCCTTTCCTTGCTTGTACTTAATCACGTAAGGGAATTGTTCTATGAACTCTACCCATTTGGCATGTCTTTTGTTCAACTTTCCTTGCCCTTTAAGATACTTAAGGCTTTCGTGGTCAGTGTGGATCACAAACTCTTTAGGTTGAAGATAGTGTTGCCAAGTTTGTAGGGATCTCACAAGGGCATAAAGTTCCTTATCATAGGTAGAGTAATTCAATGATGCTCCTTTCAACTTTTCACTAAAGTAGGCTATGGGTTTCTTACTTTGGGTCAAAACTGCGCCTATACCCACTCCACTTGCATCACACTCGATCTCAAAGGTCTCGTCAAAATTTGGTAGTCTAAGTATGGGTGCAGTGGTCAGCCTACGTTTAAGTTCGTCAAATGCTTGTTGTTGTGGCTCTTCCCACCTAAAAGGCACATCTTTTTTCACAATTTCGTTTAGGGGTGCAGCTATGGAAGAAAAATCTTTGACAAAGCGTCTATAAAAGCTGGCTAGTCCATGAAAACTGCGAACGTCCCCTACATTCTTAGGTGTAGGCCACTCCACAATTGACCTAACTTTTTCCTCATCCATCTCTACTCCCTCAGCCGAAATGACAAAGCCTAGAAAAACTACGCGTTCTAAACAGAAAGAGCACTTCTTAAAGTTGGCGTAAAGTTGTTCTTGCTTAAGTTTTTCAAAAACGGCTCTAATGTGGTCAAGATGATCTTCTATGGTGTGGGAATAGATTAGGATATCATCGAAATAGACAACGACAAAGCGTCCTATGAAAGCACGTAAGACTTCATTCATTAGCCTCATAAAGGTACTAGGGGCGTTGGTGAGCCCGAAGGGCATCACTAACCACTCATAGAGCCCAAACTTGGTTTTGAATGCAGTCTTCCATTCGTCCCCTTCTCTAATGCGTACCTGGAAGTACCCTTGCTTAAGGTCAATTTTGGTGAAGAATTTGGATCCGTGCAACATGTCCAACAGATCGTCTAGCCTAGGTATGGGGTACCTATACTTGACGGTAATCTTGTTTATGGCTCGACAATCGGTACACATTCTCCACGTTCCATCCTTTTTGGGTACTAAAATGACAGGGACAGCAGATGGGCTCAGACTTTCTCGGATTTGTCCACTAGCTAGGAGCTCTTCTACTTGTCTTTGGATTTCTTTGGTTTCTTCGGGGTTTGCTCGATAGGCTGGGCGATTGGGTAACACGGCTCCTGGGACAAAGTCGATTTGGTGTTCTATCCCTCTAATGGGTGGTAATCCGGATGGTGGTTCGGAAGGAAATAGAACTTCATATTCTTGGATAAGGGACGCAACTGAGGTAGGTAAGTTTGGTGGGAGTTCTTCAAGGGCAAGTTGACACGACTTTGGGATGATGATGAAGACAGTTTGGTTGTTATAAAGTGCACGTGTAACCTCTCTTTTCTTTGCGAGATACCCACACTTCTTTTTGGATTCATTGACACTTAGGGGCACTACCTCTTTTCCCTTGCTCTCATTTTTTTTGTTCTCACTTTTCATACACTCCACAAATTTTCTCTCGGCTTCTTTTTCCTTAGGACCAGCTCTAGACTTGGACATGCGTTGGTGATCCTCGTGGACTTTGTGTGGTGGAAGTGCATGCAGTTTATACAATTTGCCATTCAATTTGAAAGAATAACGATTCAAATAACCATCATATGTCACATGTCTATCAAATTGCCATGGTCTACCAAGTAAGATATGACTAGCATGCATTGGTGCGACATCACATAAAACATCATCTTTGTAACTACCAATGCTAAGAGAAATCAAAACTTGTTTACTTACGCTAACTTCACCGCAGTCATTTAGCCATGCAAGTTTGTAAGGGTGCGGATGATTAGTCATAGGCAAATTCAGTTTTCTTACTAATTCGATGCTAGCCACATTAGCACAAGAACCGGAATCAATGATCATGGTGCACACTTTACCATTTATCATGCAATGAATATGGAAAATATTTTCTCTATGTTGTTCGTGATCATCTAATTTCGGATATGCATTTAAAGCTCTACGCACAACAAGAAACTCCTTAGTGTCAAAATCATCTAGTGCGCCTAGATCCTCTTCGGGTTCAATTTCATTATCATGCTCAGACTCGTTTTCATGCTCGGACTCAGACACATATTCGTTTGTCTCTTCAATTAACATGATTCTTTTTGCATTAGGACATTCTTTTCCTATGTGACCACGTCCTTGACATTTATAGCATTTAATGTCTCTAAACCTGTTTGAAGAATCCGAAGGATTTCCGGTAGGAGCCTTTTGTTGGGTGCGTTCATCTCTCCTTTGTGTGGATTGCACACGATTGTCCATTCTTTGTGATGCTCCTTGGTCACGCGTTTGGCCTCCTGTAGGCCGTGAACTTCCTGCTCCTGAAGGCTTGCTGTGAAATCTTGACGTAGATTGATTAGTACGATAATTGGAATTGAAATTAGAGGAGTTACGTACCTTTAATTGTGCTTCAATCTTCTCAGCCATATGGACCATGGTTGTGAGGTCGAGGTAAGGTTGAAGGTCAACCCTTTGCGCAATCTCCCTGTTTAAACCATGTAAAAATCGAGCCTTGGTGGCTTCTTCAGGTTCCTGCAAGTTAGACCTCTCCAACAGAATTTCTAACTCCTTATAGTACTCGTCTACACTTTTGGAACCTTGTCGTAAGTTATGCAAGCTTGTGAAAATAGAACTCTCATAATCATTTGGAATAAAACGTTGACGCATTTCAAACTTCATTTCTTCCCAAGTGGCGATTGGGGGTTGTCTCGTCTTAGTTCTATTTCGACACAAATTCGTCCACCAATTAAGTGCATAACCAGAAAATTCAATGGAAGCATACCTCACTTTTTGCAATTCACTATAATTGGTACAAGAAAAGATCAAATCCACTTTCGTTTCCCATTCTAAATATTCCTCCGCATTACTTTTACCATAAAACGTGGGAATATTTATTTTGGTTTTGAGATAATCGTCATCTTGCGGGAAAAGGGGATTGTGACGTCTTTGGTAACCACGGGGATGGTGGTCATCAAAGTCATAATCATCATGCTCAAATGGAATGTAATCATCATTGTACCTTCTCGGAACATACCTTCTGGGTTGCGTTGGAGGAACGACCCTTCTTGCTTCGGTGTGTGGGGGTCTAATGTTATCGTCCTCAACTTCTTCTGGAGAATGGCGCCTTGGTTGTGGAGGTGGAACGGCCCTGCTTGTTCCTTGGCCATCACTTGTTTTGTAGCTTCGCTCCACGTCTTCCAAGCGATGCTTAATTATCTCATTGTCGTGCATGAGTTTCTTAAGCATTTCCAGCATTTGTTGTTGAGTATTGTCAACAGTTTCGGCTCCTTTAGACTTGCTAGATGCGGAATTGCTGCTGGCCATTGTACCTAAGGAATTGAATGAAAACAAAGAAAAAAAAAGAGAAAGAAGCAAACTAACACAAAGACAAACAAATGTTAAGGGATTAGTAAAAAAATTAGCTATGGACACTCCGATTTCGATTCTTGCCACTCTCTTACCACTTTGGTTCTTGGATAACCTGAAGTTAAGAAGTCTCAAAGTGAGGAAGTGTATTGCCAAGGCTTCTTCAAACCACAATGTTCTCCGCTTATTTCTTCCTTTTTGCTTTCAAGTTGCACCAATTAGTATCAAAGTAGAACCAATTGAAATGAACTCAAACTTGAACTTTATACTAAGACTCAAAGAAAAATAAGCAATCAAAGTTGATGTATATGGCTGAACCAAAGATAAACTAAGGGTTGCCGTGGGCAATCTTTAGTTAATTTTGATTCTATGCACTTACTATCCACAAAATGGTTCAAGTCATGCAACAATCGAGCAACCAAATGTGTGATTGGTTCAAGAAGATCAAGAGTTGGAGAATTGGGTATAGGGGACGGTAAAGTGGGTAATATGGTATCCAAGGTTTCCAAGTCGCACCAAAAATTTTCTACGCAATGCACAAACGTTTCGCCCTTTTTCTTTGCTCTTGTTCTTTTGTTTTTCTTTTTCTTCCTTGCTATTTCAATTGAGCAAGGTTCAGATTCTCCTTTTTTTTTTTTTGACTAAGGGCAGAATTGGAATTTCACGTGTTTTGCACTTAGCACTTGCGTTTTTGGACAGAATAGTGCAATGTATTGAAAATGCAATTTGTATCTTGGACTTGCAACAAAATTAACCTTGGAAGGTGATGGAAATTGGGCAAGGCTGAATGGGGTTAGGATTATGGCTTTTTGATTTAGGTTTTTGTTTGAACGTTTTGGGTATTTGCAGGATTGGGGTCTTGGGACTTAACTGTACGGTATATATGGCTATTTGGGTTGGTAATTGAGGATTGGTGTAGTCAATTTGGTAATTGGCTGGTTTAAGACAGAATTTGAACAAAATTCAAATTCTAGGGCTAGGGTTTATTCGAATGAATTGGGATCTTTAGAATCAGATTGGATTTGGTAAAATTGGTTTGGGGCTTTTTGTGTGGGGTGTAAGTATGGCTATTTGGGATCAGGTTGGTGAGTTTTAGAGTTGGTTTGGGGTGGGGCTGGTTGGACCGTGGGGTGTGAGGGTGGTTTTAGGGTTTGGTAAGTGGGTTGTGAAGACAAGCACACGTAGGACTACTAGATTTATAGCATGAAATCAATCACAATGCGAATCACAAGATGCATACAATCATCACCAACTAAAAGCTTCGGTAGCAACAAGATGATTTGAAACCGAGGTAGCTTTTTAGGCTGATGGTTGGAATATGTGAAGAAGGCTGAATGTAACCTAAAAAAAAATGCAACGATCCCTAATTTGTTCAAGTTTGAACGACTCAAAATCAGATTGTGATGAGGAAAAGGAAATAAAAGAAATGACACTTGAATGTTGAAAAGCAATATGCAGCAATGTGTAAGGACTCAACGCAATGTTTTGTTTTTGTTTTTTTTTTGGACGTTTTTTTTTGAATGAACGCAAGTGTAGAGGGAGGAGTAGAAGAAGGACTCAACTGAAATTGAAATGACTAGACTCAAACGAAAAGGAAATGATAGATGGTGGAATAGAGTAACCTGGGCTCTGATACCAATTTGATGCGTGCAACTCGTGGGCTCCAACAATTCCACCTTCCAAACGTCCTTCACAAGGGTTAGGCACAAGGAAGAAGACTTCCCCTTGCTTCCTTAATGAATAAAAACGTGTGGATCTAGGATGAGCAAGACCAACACTTCAAGATGGTCGTTGATCAGGCAAACCAATATGGCCCTCCTGGACGGCACCTTTAAGCAATGGTAACACCTTCAATATGCTCAACTTTGAAGGATCTTAACCTAGGTTTTTAATGCAAAACCAAGAAAACAAAGTCTCACTCAAGGTGAAAGAAATATCAAGGATTCTTATTCATCAAAAGGTGAGATTACAATCAGCCAAAGGGTCTATTTATAGGCCTAAGGATCGCCCCCTTTAGCTTGAAATGGCTAGAGATAATTCAAAATAAAGCTATCTAACAAATGTTTAAAATCTGAATTTTGCTTGAAAATTAAAACTAAGATAATTCTAGCTAAAACTTGAAATGCTTGCAAGATGTTATCTTCAATGAATCTGGTCATGTTTATGGCGTCTTGGAGATGTAGATGAAGAGGTTGAATCTTGAATTTCATCTTTGAATTATGATCCCATCCTTTTTATCTCCAAGTGGCGTGTGTAATGATAATGTGTTGGACCTGTATAGCACCACTAGAGGGGGGGGTGAATAGTGGGTTAGCGGAAATTACACTACAATTACCTTCAAAAAGTTGTTTGAAGACCCCTTTGCCTCTTTAGCCTCAGATTCTGGAATTTCCAGAAACAGTTCACTGTTTTGAGCGCTTTGGTTGAACCACTTATACACCTGTGCAAGCTCTCAAACTTGGCAGAGATCAAGTTTAGAATGTTTATAGTATGTCATAAAAATTTCAGTCAATTCCAAGCAAGTTTGCACGTTCAAATAAGCAAGATAAGTAAAGTGTGCAATTCTGGCAGTTTCAGGCAGAATGTTAGCTTAACTTCAAACGATGATATCTCAAAATCTACCCGTGCTATTTTGATGAATCTTATGTCAAATTAAACCTTATGATGTCTAGTTTAATTTGATATAAGGCTCACTTCAAGATTCGCAGGATAACCTATTCAAATTGAACAAGTTTTGCACACTGGTCAGAATTGTTCACAGAATGTAGCAACAATTTTGTGAAGACAATTTGAATATGCTAAACTCCTTAGAATTTAGTGATTCTTGCGGCTAATGAAAGCTAACACATTGAAGTATAATATATCCAAAATTCATGCAATTCTAAGACTGTTTGCCTGTTCAATTATGCGTGCCAAGTTAGCGTAATTCTCAGGCAGAAAACAGTAAGTGCAGGAAATAAGTAAAGAACACAAGGAATTATCCTGGTTCGGTCAATGTGACCTACTCCAGTCCCAAGAGACACCTTCTCTTGGATTTCACTAAACACCAAACACCAAAGTCACCTTACAAAGCCAAAGGAAGAAGCTTTTCACCAACTTCTTCAAGAGACTTCACCAAAACAAACAGCAACTAGTTTGTTTCACCTTTGCACCTTTGCACCTTTTGCTCACCTCTAAGGAGTAAGCTTTATACACCAGCTTCTCCCTTACAATATGTCGTTTAAAAGGTGTTGAAATGACAAGAAATGAAGAACTATACAATCATAAAGCTTGCTGCAAATGTGTTCTTCAATATAGAAGAGAAGAAGAGAAGAATGGAGACAAAGAGCTAATTGTCTTGCTTGCTTTCTTGCTCTTTTTCGTTGGATGCATTTACTCTTCACCTTTGGAGCTATTTATAGCCAAGAGGACAGCCTAAAGGCTCCTCAAAGAGACGTTGGAATGGTTGAGAAGATGGAGAGATTTCAGCACCTTTCTAGCTATTCAAATGAAGCTCATCTTTTGTTGCTTTGAATTAGTCTTCCACCTGAACTTTTATCCTTCATCTTATCCCATTATAAACGTTGGAGATGAGGTGGAAAATGACTCATTTAAACGTTTAAGAGGCAGCTCCCAATCAGCAATTTCCATGTGTAAATAACTTGCCATGTGTGCAGCTGAATTGGCATGTATTTTGAACAACTTTGGCTCCTCATTTTGAATGTCACATGAACGTTGGAATGTAGCTAAAAGATAGAGAAAATTCAGCTAAGCCTTTGAATTTGACTTGGTCTTCAATTCTTTATCACATAGCCGTTGCATATGATTGAGTTGAGAGACTTTTGCTTCAAATTTGCTACATTGTAGGACTTGTTTTTGTCACACATTATAATCTGAATTTTGACCATATAGCATACGAAATTTTGCTCCATTCTTGAACCAAGATAGCCGTTGTAATATATGCAAGGATAACCATTTGAAATCAGCAACAAAATAGGATTTCTTTCAACTTGCTTTGACTTGTTCAAAATCTGAACATTTGTGCGCCAATATCCGTGTGTATCCGTGTGCACACATATAATATATAGTCATTTATGTCTTCAACATGTAGCATAGAATACCATATGAAGAATGCCAAGAATTCCAAGAAAACCATAGATGTGATAACCATAACATAAGAATTCCAATTGAGATACCATGCTGCCCATTTCCATAAATATAGGGCACGTACCATATGTGACATAAACACATATAAACATCATATAACCAATATATAACACGTTAGAAGATCCATTGGCAAGTGAAGAGACCAGAATACCCCTTAGCACAAAAATAGGAATTTTGTCCTAGGATGAACCTAGACATGGTGCTGCTCCAGATTCATTTTTGCCATGATGTGACATGACTTATAAATGTGTCATATGATCATATAAAGCCGTTGGAAGAAGACCAAATAAGAATGAGAAGTCCAAATGGTGAAATTACCAAGATAACCCTTATAAAGGTCAATAAGCTTCACCACCGTGTCAAGTCAGTTTTTATCCGTGTCAAGCATGCTTTTCCTCAGCCAATTAGATTCTAAATTGAATAAGGATCATGTGGGCTTTTGAATCACTCAATTTGGAGTTCATTTGCCCAAGATATGAACCAAAACCTGCAATAGGATACTAAACCGAGCAATTTGCCTTATATTGTAAGTCATGTGACTTCAAGGCTTGGTTAGATCATATAATTAACATGTATTGGCATATATATCATCTAAGATCAGTTTGAACATGTCTTGATTTAGACATGTGATTGAATTGGCCAAGTTCAATCTCATGATCTTAATCAAACTTGTTCAATCTTGATTCATTCAATCAATTTCACATTTAGCTCATAAATTCAATCTCATAAATTCAATCTCATGCACACATATACTTTAAACGTTATACACACATACATGCTCACATATGCATTTTGCAATATATCACAACAATCTACATGCTCACATATGCATTTTGCAATCATTCAAACATGATATATCACAACAATCTCCCCCTTTTGATGATTTGCAAAATTACCCCACATATGTGTATATTAAGCATCCAAAGCAAGTATAAGCTTCTCTTTAAATCAAGTTAAGCTGCTCCCCCTTAATGTGTTATCTCCCCCTTAACATGATATACATATATCTCTCCCCCTTAATTTTGTAAATTATGCAAAAGACTGAACTATGTGCACAGTGTAGTAGTCAGGTGTGAGCAATTAATCCAAGTCTGGCACGTAAATGCTCAAAGATAGCTTGATTAAGGGGTTTAGTGAATATGTCAGCTACTTGTTGATCAGTTCTAACATGTTCAATGTGTATATGTCCAAGATTAACATGATCACGGAGAAAATGATAACGTACTTCTATATGCTTTGCCTTAGAGTGTAGTACAGGGTTTTTAGACAAATTTATAGCACTTGTACTATCACAATAGATGGGGATATTATTTACTTGTATTTCAAAGTCTGAAAGTTGTTGTTTAATCCATAATAGTTGAGTACAACATAGACTTAAAGCCATATATTCTGCTTCAGTAGTAGAAAGTGCAACACTAGATTGTTTCTTTGAAAACCAAGATATTAGTGAGTTTCCTAGGAATTGACATGTTCCACTAGTGCTCTTTCTATCTACTCTACATCCACAATAATCTGCATCTGAATATGCATGTAGACTTAGACTAGATTGTCTATCATACCATAAGCCTAATGTTGGTGTATGTTGAAGATATCTAAATATTCTTTTTACAGCTTTAAAGTGTGACAACTTAGGCATACTTTGAAATCTTGCACACATACATACTGCAAACATAATATCAGGTCTACTAGCAGTTAGATATAGCAATGAACCAATCATAGACCTATATAGTTTTTCATCAAATGCAACACCATTTTCATCTTTGTCTAATTTTGTTGAAGTACACATTGGTGTTGGAGATGGTTTCAAGTTTTCAAAGCTGAATTTCTTTATCATATCTCTTATGTATTTGGCTTGATTGATATGTATACCACTTGATGTTTGTTTTATTTGCAAGCCTAAGAAATAGTTTAATTCACCAACCATAGACATTTCAAACTCAGACTTCATACAATCTTCAAAGTCTTTTACTAAGTTTGGATTAGTTGAACCAAAGATTATGTCATCTACATATATTTGTATTACAAGCAAATCTTTGTCTTTCTTTTTCAAGAATAAGGTACTATCTATGGTTCCTCTTTGAAAGTTGTTACTTAGTAAAAAGTTGGCAAATCTTTCATACCATGCACGGGGGGCTTGTTTCAAACCATATAAGGCTTTCTTAAGTTTATATACATGATTAGGGTTCTTTGGATCTTCAAAGCCTGGTGGTTGTTTAACAAAAACTTCTTCTTGGATATAGCCATTTAAGAATGCACTCTTAACATCCATTTGGAATAATTTGATGTTATTATAACATGCAAAAGCTAATAAGAGGCGTATGGATTCTAATCTTGCTACGGGGGCAAATGTTTCATCGTAATCAATACCCTCTTCTTGATTATATCCTTGAGCTACAAGTCTTGCTTTATTTCTTACTACAACCCCTTGTTCATTCATTTTGTTCCTAAACACCCATTTAGTTCCAATGATTGATTTATCCTCGGGTTTAGGTACTAAATCCCACACATTGTTTCTTTCAAATTGGTTTAACTCTTCATGCATTGCATCTATCCAATATGCATCGTTTAAGGCATCATTCACATTCTTGGGTTCAATTTGGGATATAAGTGCATGCCATTGATCATATTCATTAGGATCTATTTGCCTACGTGTTCTAACCCCTTGATTTACATCTCCTATGATAAGTTCTTGAGGATGCTTTTGTTTATCTCTTATTTGCCACCAATTACTTGGTTGTGCATCTTCAATAGGTTCATGATGTTCAATAGGTTGGTTAGGCACATTTTCTTCATTATGTTCTTGTGTAGGGGGAGTTTGAACTTCATGCATTTCAAGAGTTTGATTTGGTGTTTCAATTTGTTCATTTGTAGGTGGTAGGATAAGTTCATCTTCATCATGAAGTATTTGATCATTTGGTACATAGATTTCATGTTGATTACTTGTTTGGAGATATGCATTTTCATTGAACTTCACATGTATAGATTCAACTATCTTTCTTGTTTGTGCATTATAACATCTATATGCTTTAGAGTTCATTGAATATCCCACAAATATATGTTCATCAGACTTAGGATCAAACTTATCTAAGTTATCTTTTGTGTTCAATACAAAGCATTTACAACCAAAGACTTTTAGATAGTTTACCTTTGGGAGTCGTCCATTTAAGATTTCAAATGGTGTTTTGTTCAATTTCTTTCTTATTGATAGTCTGTTGATCATATAACTTGAAGTGTTTACTGCTTCAGCCCATAAGAATTTAGGTACTTTGTTTTCTACCATCATTGTTCTTGCTACTTCTTGAATAGTCCTATTCTTTCTTTCAACTACACCATTAAGTTGAGGAGTTCTTGGTGGGGAGAATTCATGTTTTATACCCTTTTCATTACAGAATTTGATTAATTCACTATTTTTAAACTCACCACCTCTATCACTCCTTATCTTAATAACATGTGATTCATGTTCATTTTCAAGTTGTCTAATTTGATTAGCTATAGATGACGCACTTTCATCTTTTGAAGCAAGAAACAATGTCCAAGTATATCTTGAGAAATCATCATACATAATAACTTCCACCTAAGCTTCTTGTTCTACATGGACCAAATAAGTCTATATGCAAGAGTTCTAGTATTCTTGATGTTGTGACCTCGGTTTTAGGCTTAAGGGATTCTCTAACATGTTTGCCTTTTATACAAGATTCACATAGTTGAAAATCATTCAAGTTAAGTTTAGGCAATCCTTTAACAAGACTTTTAGCGTGTAGTTTTTCTAAGGTTGATATACCTATGTGTCCTGAACGTCTATGCCAAAGATTGGGATCAGATTCATGTGAAACAAGACATTTTGTGTTACTACTTAGCATATCATCCATGTTAAGTACATATATGTTTCCTTCACGTTTTCCTTTTAACACAACTTGATTGTTTTTATCCATTATCTTACAAGAAGTGGAGGAGAAGAGAACATTTAAGTTGTTGTCACATAGTTGAGAAACACTTAAAAGCTCAAAGGTTAAGTTACTTACAAGTAGGACGTTTTTGATCTCAAACTTGTTTGGATCACCAACCTTGCCTTTGCCAATTATTTGGCCTTGGTTGTTGTCTCCAAAGGTAACTTTGCCACCTTTTGCAACGTTCTTAAGTGTGCTAAACAAATTTTTGTTGCCCGTCATATGTCTTGAGCAACCACTATCAACTATCCAATTAGTTTTGTTCTTTTCATCTTCTTTGTTGTTATAACCAGCAACTTGTCTTTCTTTGATGTTATGTACCTACAAATGTAAATAACAACTTAGGTACCCTTTGATTTTGGGTCCTTTCAAGGTTAGACAAGTTAAGTTCATGTTAGTGTACCTTTAGGTACCCAAACTTGAACAACCTTTCTTGGTTTTGAAATGTTAAAATCATGTTGCATATAATGAACAAATAGTGGATTTTGATACATAGAATATGATGGAAAAGGGGCTGCACATTTATGTCTAGTTGGATAAGCATTGTAAGTTCTATATGCATTTGAATGTTGCCATGTATATGAGTTATATCTTGGCCGTGTATAAGCATTGAATTTAGGCCGTGTATACGCAAGATGTTGTGTGTGTCTAGGCCGTGTGTTGTAAACTGATTTAGGCCGAGAGTATGTCATGTTCTTCACATAAGCATGTTGTTGCATATAAGGCATAACTTGAGCAGATTGCATACTACTTTGTTTAGGCATTCTTGTATACATGTAAGCATGGTTTCTAGGTGTATTTACCTTCCTATATGTTGATGCATTTTGCAATCTTTGTGATGAAGGTGGTGTGGGCAGAATAGGTTCATTTCTAAATGCATTTGGCCTATATTTCATGTTGGTTGAAGATGATACAAATGTTGTTTCCTTAGGTGTGTATTCAGCTTCTTTAACATATCCAAGACCTTGTTTGTTATTTTCATGCTTTTGAGATGCAATAAGAGTGTCTAACATATTGGAACCATTCTTAAATTGTTCTAAAGATTTGTTCAAGTCTAGGTTGCATGCTTTTAATGATTCAAATTCAGTTTGTATTTCATGTAATTTAGACTTTAAAACGTTGAAATCAACACATTGCACACATTGCACATTTTCATGTTTGTTCTTAAGTTCCTGAATCTGATTTTGCATTGAACTAATAGTGTTAGATGATTCAAGTTGAAGAACTTCTAGTTGAGAAGTTAGATTCAAGTTAGACGTCTCCAACTTGTTCTTCTCCTCAACTATTCTTTTCTTCTCCTTGGATAGCTTCTTATATCTATCATGCAACTTTTCTAATTCATCCAACAATTCATCTTGAGTAAAATCACATTCAGAGTCAGAATCGAATGTTACCTCATTTGTAGACTTTGAAGCCAAACATGTTTGTGCAACTTCAGGTTCCTCCTCGGATTCGGATGAAGATGTGTCATCCCAAGTGCTTGCCTTAAGAGCTTTCTTCCTCCTTTGCATAGGTTCTACTCTAGTTTTTGTCCTTGTCTTTTCATCCATGTCACGGTTTTTGTTCTTGTTTGGACAATCATATGATATGTGTCCTTGTTTGCCACATTCATAACACTTAAGTTCTTTATCATACCATTTACCATCTTGTTTGTTAGATTTCACATTGATAGGGGCAGCTGATTTTGCTTGTCTTTTAGTTGGTCTTTTCTTGAAAAACTTCCTTAAACGCCTAGCTAACAACATTATGTCTTCTTCATCACTTTCATCATCACTTTCATACTCGGCTTGATTAGATGATTCGGGTTCATTTGTTACAAATGCAAGTGATTTAGACTTGTTACTAGTTTCAGCCTTTCTTATATTCAACTTGTTTTCATAAACTTTTAAAGAACCTATCAATTCATCAAGTTTTATTTGAGAAAGATCTTTGCTTTCTTCAATGGCACTAACTTTGGCATCCCATTCAATTGGCAAACTTCTCAAAACTTTTTGCACTTTTTCTTTCATCAAAAACGTTTTACCAAGGGATTCAAGTGAGTTGTATAAGTTTGTAAGCCTTAAATCCATATCAACAATTGATTCATTAGGCAGTAAATGAAATGTTTCAAGTGTAGTCATTAACATGTTAATCTTTGATTCCTTTACTTGATTAGTTCCTTCATGCTTCATTTCAAGACATTTCCACATATCCTTTGCACTTAAACATGAAGAGACATAGGCAGATTCACTCCTACTTAAACCATTCAACAATAATTGCATTGCTTTAGCATTAAGACTCATTTTCTTTTTATCTTCATCACTCCAATCTTTTCTATATTTCTCAACTTCTTGTGATAAGCCATCAATTATAACATGCTTAGTAGGCACATAAGGTCCATCTTCAATGATAGACCACAAGTCTATATCAATAGCCATTAAGAACAATTTCATCCTAAGTTTCCAATGACTAAAGTTTTCTCCATCAAAAAGAGGTGGTCTTTGTGTGGACATGCCTTCTAATTCTATTTTCATGTGTGACTTAGACATGCTTCTTAGTCTGTGAGAAAACGTTTAAAACACTTATAAGAAGGAAAGAAAGTGTCACCTTGTTGTAGATACCAAATATGAAGAATATAAGACAACCAGAAAATTTCCAGCAACTTTGCAACTTGGAGTGTAAACTGTTTTCAGCTCAAATAAGAATATGGTGCTCAACCTTGCTCTGATACCACTTGTTGGACCTGTATAGCACCACTAGAGGGGGGGGGTGAATAGTGGGTTAGCGGAAATTACACTACAATTACCTTCAAAAAGTTGTTTGAAGACCCCTTTGCCTCTTTAGCCTCAGATTCTGGAATTTCCAGAAACAGTTCACTGTTTTGAGCGCTTTGGTTGAACCACTTATACACCTGTGCAAGCTCTCAAACTTGGCAGAGATCAAGTTTAGAATGTTTATAGTATGTCATAAAAATTTCAGTCAATTCCAAGCAAGTTTGCACGTTCAAATAAGCAAGATAAGTAAAGTGTGCAATTCTGGCAGTTTCAGGCAGAATGTTAGCTTAACTTCAAACGATGATATCTCAAAATCTACCCGTGCTATTTTGATGAATCTTATGTCAAATTAAACCTTATGATGTCTAGTTTAATTTGATATAAGGCTCACTTCAAGATTCGCAGGATAACCTATTCAAATTGAACAAGTTTTGCACACTGGTCAGAATTGTTCACAGAATGTAGCAACAATTTTGTGAAGACGATTTGAATATGCTAAACTCCTTAGAATTTAGTGATTCTTGCGGCTAATGAAAGCTAACACATTGAAGTATAATATATCCAAAATTCATGCAATTCTAAGACTGTTTGCCTGTTCAATTATGCGTGCCAAGTTAGCGTAATTCTCAGGCAGAAAACAGTAAGTGCAGGAAATAAGTAAAGAACACAAGGAATTATCCTGGTTCGGTCAATGTGACCTACTCCAGTCCCAAGAGACACCTTCTCTTGGATTTCACTAAACACCAAACACCAAAGTCACCTTACAAAGCCAAAGGAAGAAGCTTTTCACCAACTTCTTCAAGAGACTTCACCAAAACAAACAGCAACTAGTTTGTTTCACCTTTGCACCTTTGCACCTTTTGCTCACCTCTAAGGAGTAAGCTTTATACACCAGCTTCTCCCTTACAATATGTCGTTTAAAAGGTGTTGAAATGACAAGAAATGAAGAACTATACAATCATAAAGCTTGCTGCAAATGTGTTCTTCAATATAGAAGAGAAGAAGAGAAGAATGGAGACAAAGAGCTAATTGTCTTGCTTGCTTTCTTGCTCTTTTTCGTTGGATGCATTTACTCTTCACCTTTGGAGCTATTTATAGCCAAGAGGACAGCCTAAAGGCTCCTCAAAGAGACGTTGGAATGGTTGAGAAGATGGAGAGATTTCAGCACCTTTCTAGCTATTCAAATGAAGCTCATCTTTTGTTGCTTTGAATTAGTCTTCCACCTGAACTTTTATCCTTCATCTTATCCCATTATAAACGTTGGAGATGAGGTGGAAAATGACTCATTTAAACGTTTAAGAGGCAGCTCCCAATCAGCAATTTCCATGTGTAAATAACTTGCCATGTGTGCAGCTGAATTGGCATGTATTTTGAACAACTTTGGCTCCTCATTTTGAATGTCACATGAACGTTGGAATGTAGCTAAAAGATAGAGAAAATTCAGCTAAGCCTTTGAATTTGACTTGGTCTTCAATTCTTTATCACATAGCCGTTGCATATGATTGAGTTGAGAGACTTTTGCTTCAAATTTGCTACATTGTAGGACTTGTTTTTGTCACACATTATAATCTGAATTTTGACCATATAGCATACGAAATTTTGCTCCATTCTTGAACCAAGATAGCCGTTGTAATATATGCAAGGATAACCATTTGAAATCAGCAACAAAATAGGATTTCTTTCAACTTGCTTTGACTTGTTCAAAATCTGAACATTTGTGCGCCAATATCCGTGTGTATCCGTGTGCACACATATAATATATAGTCATTTATGTCTTCAACATGTAGCATAGAATACCATATGAAGAATGCCAAGAATTCCAAGAAAACCATAGATGTGATAACCATAACATAAGAATTCCAATTGAGATACCATGCTGCCCATTTCCATAAATATAGGGCACGTACCATATGTGACATAAACACATATAAACATCATATAACCAATATATAACACGTTAGAAGATCCATTGGCAAGTGAAGAGACCAGAATACCCCTTAGCACAAAAATAGGAATTTTGTCCTAGGATGAACCTAGACATGGTGCTGCTCCAGATTCATTTTTGCCATGATGTGACATGACTTATAAATGTGTCATATGATCATATAAAGCCGTTGGAAGAAGACCAAATAAGAATGAGAAGTCCAAATGGTGAAATTACCAAGATAACCCTTATAAAGGTCAATAAGCTTCACCACCGTGTCAAGTCAGTTTTTATCCGTGTCAAGCATGCTTTTCCTCAGCCAATTAGATTCTAAATTGAATAAGGATCATGTGGGCTTTTGAATCACTCAATTTGGAGTTCATTTGCCCAAGATATGAACCAAAACCTGCAATAGGATACTAAACCGAGCAATTTGCCTTATATTGTAAGTCATGTGACTTCAAGGCTTGGTTAGATCATATAATTAACATGTATTGGCATATATATCATCTAAGATCAGTTTGAACATGTCTTGATTTAGACATGTGATTGAATTGGCCAAGTTCAATCTCATGATCTTAATCAAACTTGTTCAATCTTGATTCATTCAATCAATTTCACATTTAGCTCATAAATTCAATCTCATAAATTCAATCTCATGCACACATATACTTTAAACGTTATACACACATACATGCTCACATATGCATTTTGCAATATATCACAACAATCTACATGCTCACATATGCATTTTGCAATCATTCAAACATGATATATCACAACATAATGGAGTGTAGAAAATCTGATTTTGATGAGATAAGATGGCTGGACTTGAATTCAATTTTGCATTGTGATCTTATCTTCTCTTCTCTTCAAAGATGGCGTGTGATCCTTAGAGATGATGGCTGAATCCTTTTTGAAATGATAAGCCTCAAATTGGTTGAAACTTGAATTCAAATTATGGTTGAATTTGAATTCAAGTTTATCTTCAAGTTCAAATTCAAGTAAGATCTCATCTTCCTATTTAAAAGTGGCCGCCCCCTTCATATGGATATTGGAGATGTTTTTCAACTTGATCAAGAGATTCTATCTTGGACACGTTTGAATTTGTCTTAGCATAGACAAACATTCTCTTCGAACATTCTCTTCGAACATTCTCTTGAAACATTCTCTTGAAACATTCTCTTGAAACATTCTCTTGAAACATTCTCTTGAAACATTCTCTTGAAACATTCTCTTGAAACATTTCATGTACCTAATTTACCTACAAAGAAAAGACATAAAACAAAGATCACACGAAACAAAACAAAGATCTAAAAGCCAATAATGTAGACGTGCATGTGATACATGCTCAAGTTGAAGGTTCAATGAAATGAACCCAAGGAGTCTTAGGTTCATCTTGAACATGCTTGTACAAGAAGGTGGCAACTTGATGACAAAGTTCCCTTGCCCTCCTTCTTGTTATAGGACCTTTGACCTCTTGATGGGGTCCTTGATCCTCATCGGACCCTTGATCCTCATCAACAACACTTAAGTCTAGCCTAAGTTCTTTTTGTGGTGTTTTCGGTTTTTGCTACTTAAACTAACTTACCAAACTGTTGTAAACTAACTAATAAACACTTTAAAACATAAACTAACTACCTAAACTAACAGATTCTAAATGGACATAAAAAAACAGTTTACTACACGGTTTGGGCAGCATCATTTATATGCAAGTTTAAACAATGTAATCATGAATAGAAGACTAACCAAACCTCTGATACCAATTGATGAGCCAAATAAAGGCTAGAAAACGCTTCTAAGACTTTGTCTTCTATTCCAAACTGTTTTTAACCTCGGCTATGGCAAAGAACATCACAATGACACCCCTTGAACTGTAACCGTTTGTCCTTGGCTCAATTCATGCCAACACCTCTTCCTCTTTGGCATTCCAACACATCTAAAACCTCATGGAGACCCTAAGATGCTGTAAACCAAAAATGAAGTAAATACTAACAAGTTCTAGGCTATGAACTTGAAAGAAAACCGTTAAGTGGTTTAAACTTCAACTAGAGAAGTTGAGAATTCCTTAAAGGAAATTTTGATTGAAATGTCTTTGAATTGTGGTTTTCTTTAGATTCAGGTTCCTAAGCTATTTAAAACCAATGAAATTTACAAGGGTACAAGGTTTAAAGTACAAAGTACAAGTCTAAAAGTAACATGCTTGCTTGGTAACTTGTTTGAACAATTTTGGTTCCAAGAAAGCTGGTTTGTCTTGCCGTGCTTCCTTGCTTGTTTCAGCCACATTTCTTGATAAATTTTGATTGGATAATACTTTGAGCAACTTGGTTTGAATTGCCTTTGATTGGTTGCAAGTTTGGCTTTGAATTTTCAAACAAATTATGCCTTAATCAGCCGTCATCTTCAAGGAGCTGATTGGATCAATCTTTGTGCAGCTTGCTTGCTGTCTCCAACTTGTTTTTGATTGGTTTGAACATTTGCAAGACTTCTCCCAATTGGTTAATGCTTTGAGCAGCTTGTCCATCCATCTTTAACGTGAAGAACAATTCAGATTTTGACATGGATGCTTGTCACCTCCTTGCTTGTTAGCTACTTGCATATCACCTCCTTGCTTGAACAAAAATTCAGATTCTAATTGCATTTTCAAGCTAAGTACATGTACCTGAAAAATAAGGCAATAATACAACAAAAACTATCCTAAAACAAGGTTAACCAACCAACAATATTAAAAAGAACAACTAAAGATATGTACAACATGTTTTTGATACAACTAGATCAAAGCTTGTATCATATAAACCCAATGGACATCATCTCTGCTTGGTTCATCCTCTTCATGCCTATAAAGAAATTATTCAACACAATGCAACAACTTCTTAGCCATACTCCTTGTCATGGGACCTGTGCGGGGCAGTGAGGTGTCATCATCAGTGTTTGTATCCACAAGGTTAGGCTGTAGCTCATCAGGTGAAGTTAGCGTCAGTAAGCAGGTTCTGATTTCTCTTAGCATTGGTAGTTGTAAAGGTGATATTCTTTGTGATGTTGATCTAGTGCATGTGATGAGGATCAAGGGTCCGATGATGATCAAGGGCCCCAAGAGGTCAAAGGTCCTATGACAAGAAGGAGGGCGAGGGAACTTTGTCATCAAGTTGCCACCTTCTTGTACAAGCATGTTCAAGATGAACCTAAGACTCCTTGGGTTCATTTCATTGAACCTTCAATTTGAGCATGTATCACATGCACGTCTACATTCTTTGTTTTCGGATTTTATTTTGTGTCGTCTTATCTTAGTTTTATATGTTTCCTTTGTAGGTACATTAGGTACAAGAGAATGTTTGAAGAGAATGTTGAAGAGAATGTTTGAAGAGAATGTTGAAGAGAATGTTTCAAGAGAATGTTTCAAGAGAATGTTTGAAGAGAATGTTTGTCTATGCTAAGACAAATTCAAAAGTGTCCAAGATAGAGTCTCTTATTCAAATTGAAATCAACAATCATCTTCCAAACACAATAAGGGGGGCGGCCAGATTCAAGCAAAGGATGATGATTAAATTAAATTTGAATTCAAAGCCAAACTTGAATTTAAATTCAACCTTGGTTTGAATTCAAGTTTCAACCAAATAGAGGCTTCAAATTCAAGATAAAATCAGCCTAAACCAGCAGCCTACACACGCCATATTTGAAGTGAAGATAGGAGATAGGATCCAATTCAAATTGAATCCAAGTTTGAATTCAAATTCAAACTCAATTTGAATTCAAACATCAACCATCTTTTAAATTCAACTCCAGCCATGTTATCATCATCAAATTCAGATTTTAAGACCCTCTTGGACTGGTTATACACGGCTGGAACAAAGGAATGGATGTGCAAGAAACAAATTCAAAGTAAGATCAAATTCAAACTCATCTTGAATTCAAACTCACCCAACTTTTTGAATTCAAGTTCAGCCTTATCCTACTCATCAAATCAGCTCAATAATGCCTTATTTGCTGAACATATACACGGCTGGACAAGGAGGATCACAACCAGATTTTAGCTAGGATTTTTCAAGTTGTTTTTGAATTCAAATAGTTAGCCATTTCATGTTCAATTCAAATGTTTTTTTGGCTATTTCTTTTAGATAATATCTGATTATTTGGAAGGTCTTAGACATCTATAAATAGGCCCTTTGGCCGAATTGTAACTCAACCTTTTCGATGAATAACAATTCTTGATATTTTCTTCACTGAGTGATACTTTGTTTTCTTGGTTTTGCATTAAAAACCTAAGTTAAGATCCTTCAAAGTTGAGCGATTTGAAGGTATTGCCATTGCTAAAAGGTGCCGTCCAGGAGGGCCATCTTGGTTTGCCTCATCAACGACCATCTTATAGTGTTGGTCTTGCTCGTTGTCCACACGTTTGATCACTAAGGAAGCAAGGGGAAGTTTACTTCTTTGTGCCTAACCCTTTGTGAAGGACGTTTGGAAGGTGGAATTGTTGGAGCCCACGAGTTGCACGCATCAAATTGGTATCAGAGCCCAGGTTACTCTATTCCACCATCTATCATTTCCTTTTCGTTTGAGTCGAGTCATTTCAATTTCAGTTGCGTCTTTCTTCTACTCCTCCCTCTACACACCATTGTCTTGCATTTTCACACAAAAAAAACGTCCAAAAAAAAAAACATTCCTTTGAGTCCTTGCATGTTGCTGCATTTTGCTTTTCATCCCTCAAGTGTCATTTCCTTTATTCCCTTTCACATCACAATCTGATTTTGAGTCATTTAAACTTGAACACATTAGGGTTCGTTGCATTTCAGGTTACATTCAGCCTTCTTCAAAAATATTACAACCATCATCCCATAAAGCTACCTCGGTTTCAAGTCATCTTGTTGCTACCGAAGCTTTTAGTTGGTGATGATTGTATGCATCTTATGATTCGCATTGTGATTGATTTCATGCTATAAATCTAGTAGTCCAACGTGTGCTTGTCTTCACAACCCCACTTACCAAACCCTAAAAACCACCCTCACCCCCCCACGGCCCAACCAGCCCCACCCCAAACCAACTCTAAAACTCACCAACCTGATCCCAAATAGCCATATTTACACCCCACACAAAAAGCCCCAAACCAATTTTACCAAATCCAATCAGATTCTAAAGATCCCAATTCATTCGAATAAACCCTAACCCTAGAATTTGAATTTTGTTCAAATTCTGTCCTAAAATAGCCAATATCCAAATTGACCACACCAATCATCAATTACCAACCCAAATAGTCAATTTACAACACCCATTCCGTTCCTACAACCACATTCCGCAAAACCCCAAAACGTTCAAAACCACCCTAAATCAAAAAAAACCCTAACCCTAACCCTATTCGGCCTTACCCAATTTCCATCACCTTCCAAGGTCAATTTTGTTGCAAGTCCAAGATACAAATTGCATTTTAAATACATTGCACTATTCTGTCCAAAAACGCAAGTGCTAAGTGCAAAACAAGTGAAATCCCAATTCTGCCCTTAGTCAAAAAAAAAGAGGAGAATCTGAATCTTGCTCAATTGAAATAGCAAGAAAAAAAAACAAAAGAACAAGAGCAAAGAAAACGGGCAAAAAAACGTTTGTGCATTGCGTGGAAAATTTTTTTTTGGTACGACTTGCAAACCTTGGATACCATAATATCCACATTGCCGTCCCTATACCCAATTCTCCAACTCTTGATCTTCTTGAACCAATCACACATTTGGTTGCTCGATTGTTGCATGACTTGAACCATTTTGTGGATAGTAAGTGCATAGAATCAAAATTAACTAAAGATTGCCCACGGCAACCCTTAGTTCATCTTTGGTTCAGCCTTATACATCAACTTTGGTTGCTTATTTTCTTTGAATCTTAGTAGAAAGTTCAAGTTTTAGTTCATTTCAATTGATTCTACTTTGATACTAATTGGTGCAACTTGAAAGCAAAAGGGAAGAAACAAGCGGAGAACATTGTGGCTTGAAGAAGCCTTGGCAATACACTTCTTTATTGATCACTTTGAGACTTCTTAACTTCAGGTTATCCAAGAACCAAAGTGGTAAGAGAGTGGAAAGAATCGAAATCGGAGTGTCCATAGCTTATTTTTTTTACTAATCCCTTAACGTTTGTTTGTCTTTGTGTTAGTTTGCTTCTTTCTTTTTTCCTTTGTTTTCGTTCAATTCCTTAGGTACAATGGCCAGCAGCAATTCCGCATCTAGCAAGTCTAAAGGAGCCGAAACTATTGACAATACTCAACAACAAATGCTGGAAATGCTTAAGAAACTCATGCACGACAATGAGATAATTAAGCATCACCACAACCAAGGCGCCATCCTTCGGAAGAAGTTGAGGACGATAACATTCGACCCCCACACACCGAAGCGAGACGGTTTGCTCCTCCTACACAAGCAAGAAGGTACGCTCCAAGAAGGTACAATGATGATTACATTCCCTTTGAGCATGATGATTATGACTTTGATGACCACCATCCTCGTGGTTACCAAAGACGCCAAAATCCCCTTTTCCCGCAAGATGACGATTTTCTCAAAACCAAAATAAGTATTCCCATGTTTTATGGTAAAAGTAATGCAGAGGAATACTTAGAATGGGAAACGAAAGTGGATTTGATCTTTTCTTGTACCAATTATAGTGAATTGCAAAAAGTGAGGTATGCTTCCATTGAATTTTCTGGTTATGCACTTAATTGGTGGACGAATTTGTGTCGAAATAGAACTAAGACGAGACAACCCCCAATCGCCACTTGGAAAGAAATGAAGTTTGAAATGCGTCAACGTTTTATTCCAAACAATTATGAGAGTTCTATTTCACAAGCTTGCATAACTTACGACAAGGTTCCAAAAGTGTAGACGAGTACTATAAAGAGTTAGAAATTTTGTTCGAGAGGTCTAACTTGCAGGAACCTGAAGAAGCCACCAAGCTCGATTCTTACATGGTTTAAACAGGGAGATTGCACAAAGGGTTGACCTTCAACCTTACCTCGACCTCACAACCATGGTCCATATGGCTGAGAAGATTAAAGCACAATTAAAGGTACGTAACTCCTCCAATTTCAATTCCAATTATCGTACTAATCAATCTTTATCAAGATTTCACAGCAAGCCTTCAGGAACAGGAAGTTCACGGCCTACAGGAGGCCAAGCACGTGACCAAGGTGCGTCACAAAGAATGGACAATCGTGTGCAATCCACACAAAGGAGAGACGAACGCACCCAACAAAAGGCTCCTGCCGGAAATCCTTCGGATTCCTCAAACAGGTTTAGAGACATTAAATGTTATAAATGTCAAGGACGTGGTCACATAGGAAAAGAATGTCCTAATGCAAAAAGAATCATGTTAATTGAAGAGACAAACGAATATGTGTCTGAGTCCGAGCATGAAAATGAGTCTGAGCATGATAATGAAATTGAACCCGAAGAGGATCTAGGCGCACTAGATGATTTTGACACTAAGGAGTTTCTTGTTGTGCGTAGAGCTTTAAATGCATATCCGAAATTAGATGATCACGAACAACATAGAGAAAACATTTTCCATATTCATTGCATGATAAATGGTAAAGTGTGCACCATGATCATTGATTCCGGTTCTTGTGCTAATGTGGCTAGCATCGAATTAGTAAGAAAAACTGAATTTGCCTATGACTAATCATCCGCACCCTTACAACTTGCATGGCTAAATGACTGCGGTGAAGTTAGCGTAAGTAAACAAGTTTTGATTTCTCTTAGCATTGGTAGTTACAAAGATGATGTTTTATGTGATGTCGCCCCAATGCATGCTAGTCATATCTTACTTGGTAGGCCATGGCAATTTGATAGACATGTGACATATGATGGTTATTTGAATCGTTATTCTTTCAAATTGAATGGCAAATTGTACAAACTGCATGCACTTCCACCACACAAAGTCCACGAGGATCACCAACGCATGTCCAATTCTAGAGCCGATCCTAAGGAAAAAGAAGCCGAGAGAAAATTCGTGGAGTGTATGAAAAGTGAGAACAAAAAAAAATGAGAGCAAGGGAAAAGAGGTAGTGCCCCTAAGTGTCAACGAGTCCAAAAGAAGTGTGGGTATTTCGCAAAGAAAAGAGAGGTTACACGTGCACTTTATAACAACCAAACTGTCTTCATCATCATCCCAAAGTCGTGTCAACTTGCCCTTGAAGAACTCCCACCAAACTTACCTACCTCAGTTGCGTCCCTTATCCAAGAATATGAAGTTCTATTTCCTTCTGAACCACCATCCGGATTACCACCCATTAGAGGGATAGAACACCAAATCGACTTTGTCCCAGGAGCCGTGTTACCCAATCGCCCAGCCTATCGAGCAAACCCCGAAGAAACCAAAGAAATCCAAAGGCAAGTAGAAGAGCTCCTAGCTAGTGGACAAATCCGAGAGAGGTCTGAGCCCATCTGCCGTCCCCGTTATTTTAGTACCCAAAAAGATGGAACGTGGAGAATGTGTACCGATTGCCGAGCCATAAACAAGATTACCGTCAAGTATAGGTACCCCCATACCTAGGCTAGACGATATGTTAGACATGTTGCACGGATCCAAATTCTTCACCAAAATCGACCTTAAGCAAGGGTACTTCCAGGTACGCATTCGAGAAGGGGACGAATGGAAGACTGCATTCAAAACCAAGTTTGGGCTCTATGAGTGGTTAGTGATGCCCTTCGGGCTCACCAACGCCCCTAGTACCTTTATGAGGCTAATGAATGAAGTCTTACGTGCGTTCATAGGACGCTTTGTCGTTGTCTATTTCGATGATATCCTAATTCTATTCCACACCATAGAAGATCATCTTGACCACATTAGAGCCGTTTTTGAAAAGCTTAAGCAAGAACAACTTTACGCCAACTTTAAGAAGTGCTCTTTCTGTTTAGAACGCGTAGTTTTTCTAGGCTTTGTCATTTCGGCTGAGGGAGTAGAGATGGATGAGGAAAAGGTTAGGTCAATTGTGGAGTGGCCTATACCTAAGAATGTAGGGGAAGTTCGCAGTTTTCATGGACTAGCAAGCTTTTATAGACGTTTTGTCAAAGATTTTTCTTCCATAGCTGCACCCCTAAACGAAATCGTAAAAAAAGATGTGCCTTTTAGGTGGGAAGAGCCACAACAACAGGCATTTGATGAACTCAAACGTAGGCTGACCACTGCACCCATACTTAGACTACCAAATTTTGACGAGACCTTTGAGATCGAGTGTGATGCAAGTGGAGTGGGTATAGGCGCAGTTTTGACCCAAAGTAAAAAACCCATAGCCTACTTAGTGAAAAGTTGAAAGGAGCATCATTGAATTACTCTACCTATGATAAGGAACTTTATGCCCTTGTGAGATCCCTACAAAACTTGGCAACACTATCTTCAACCTAAAGAGTTTGTGATCCACACTGACCACGAAAGCCTTAAGTATCTTAAAAGGGCAAGGAAAGTTGAACAAAAGACATGCCAAATGGGTAGAGTTCATAGAACAATTCCCTTACGTGATTAAGTACAAACAAGGAAAGGATAATATAGTTGCCGATGCCCTCTCTAGGAGATACACGTAGTGACTACATTATCTTCCGCTTCCTAGGATTTGAATCACTTAAGGACTTGTACCCCAATGACCATGACTTTGGCACCATATTCGAGGCATGTAAAGAAGCACCATTTGGAAAATTTTACATACATGAGGGTTATCTTTTCAAAGAACAAAAATTGTGCGTTCCCCAATCATCCCTACGAGAAGCATTGACCAGAGAAGTCCATGGGGGAGGTTTAATGGGTCATTTCGGAGTGTTCAAAACCCTTGAGACTCTTAAAGAACATTTCTATTGGCCCCACATGAGAGTAGACGTCGAGAGGTTGTGTGGTAATTGCATCACTTGCAAACAAGCCAAATCCAAGTCCCAACCACATGGCCTTTACACGCCTTTACCCGTCCCTGATTCCCCTTGGATTGACATTTCTATGGACTTGTTTTAGGACTTCCTAGATCTCGGGGAGGACGCGATAGCATTTATGTTGTGGTTGATCGATTTTCAAAAATGGCACATTTCATAGCATGTAGAAAGGTTGATGATGCCACACATGTTGCTGATTTGTTCTTCAAAGAAATTGTTAGATTGCATGGCATGCCACGTACAATTGTAAGTGATAGAGATACGAAATTCTTGAGTCATTTTTGGCGTGTTTTGTGGGCTAAACTTGGTACACAATTGTTGTTTTCCACCACCGCACACCCACAAACTGATGGACAAAACTGAAGTCGTTAATCGTACTCTTTCTCAACTTTGCATGCCATTTTGCAAAAACACATTAAACATTGGGAAGATTGTTTACCATATATCGAATTTGCATATAATAGGAGTGTCCATCACGGTACTTTGCATAGTCCATTTGAAATCGTGTATGGCTTTAATCCCCTGTCTCCATCGATTTGATTCCTATTCCCGTGCATGAACGTTCTAGTCTTGATGGTAAACAAAAAGCGGACAACATAAAGAAACTGCATGAACAAGTTAAAACGCAACTTGAAAAGAAAAACAAAGCTTATGAAAGACGAGCTAACAAACATCGGAAAAGAGTTGTGTTTAAACCTGGAGATTTAGTTTGGTTACATTTGCGCGAGGAAAGATTTCCCAATGAACGAAAATCAAAATTGTTGCCTCGAGGAGATGGACCCTTTAAGTATTGAAACGCATAGGTGACAATGCCTACATGATGAGCCAAACGAAGGCTAGAAAACGTTGCCAAGGACTTTGTCTCCTATTCCAAACTGATTTGAACTGATTTGAACACAAGCTATGTCAAAGAACATCTCAAGATACCCCTTGAACTTTAACGTTGTTCTTGGCTCAATTTATGCCAACACCTCTCCCTCTTTGGCACTCCAACACATCTAAAACCTCAATGAGACCCTAAGATGCTGTAAACCAAATGATGAAGCAAATAAACAAGTTCTAGGCTGGAACTTGCAAGAAAACCGTTGGTGGTTTTAAACCTCAACTAAGAAATAGTTGTGAACTCCTTGAAGGAAATCTGATTGAATTGTATTGATAATGGTTGTTCTTTACATTCAGCTTCTAAACTACTTATAACCAACGAAAATAAACAAGGTACAAAGTTAAAATACAAGTACAAGTCTAGGATAACATGCTTTCTTTTTGAACAAGTTGGAGCAACTTTCGGTGAAAAGGAGCTGGTTGCTTCCTTCTTCTTCTTTGCTTGTCTTGAGCCAATTTTGATTGGTTTAAACATTGAGCTGCTTGCGATCTTAGCTTGATTGGTTGTGTTGTAGCTTGAATTTTCAACCAATTCTTAAGCAACCGTCTTCTCTTGCTTGAATTCAGCCAAAGTTTTGATTGGTTTATGGAGTGTGCAGCTTGGTAAAACTGGCCTTGATTGGTTCTTACTTTGGTGTTGAATATTCAAACAAAATATCTTATGAACCAGCCGAAAACTTCATGCCTTTGATTGGATCCTTGGTTGAGCAGCTTGTTGAATTTTTTAGTTGTTTGTGATTGGTTAAATCATTTGGAAGACTCCTTTCTATTGGTTGAAGGCTTGAGCTGCTTTTCCTCCTTGTTTGCGTGAGAAGCAATCTGGTTTTTGACATGGGTGCTTGTCACCACCTTGCTTGCAAGCTACTTGAATTTCACTCTTTGTTTGGAAAAAATTCAGGTTTGATTTGCATCTTCAAGCTAAAAACGTGTACCTGAAAGATAAGGCAAGAATACAACACAAACTATCCTAAAACAAAGTTAACAAACTAAAATATAAAAAGAACATATAAAGATATGTACAACATGCATTTGATACAACTAGATCATAGCTTGTATCATATAAACCCAATGGATGTCATCTTTGCTTGGCTCATCCTCTTCATGCCTGTAAAGGAATGATTCAACACAATGTAACAATTTCTTAGCCATACTCCTTGTTATGGGACCATTGTGGGGCAATGAGGTGTCATCGTCAGTGTTTGCATCTACAAGGTTAGGCTGTAGCTCATCATTCCCTCCCACTTGAAAAGGATTCGTCCTCGAATCTGAATCAACACTAAACGGAGAAAGGTCAGCAACATTAAAAGTTTTAGAGATAGGACCATACCTTTCTTCAGGAAGATCGAGAACATAGGCATTATCACCAAGCCGTTTCAACACTTTGAACGGTCCATCGCCTCTTGGCTTCAATTTGGAGTCCCTTTCCTTAGGGAATCTTTCTTTCTCAAGTGTAACCAAACAAGATCACCAGGTTCAAATATAACAACTTTACGATTCCTGTTGGCTCTATTGGCATACACTTTATTCTTAGCTTCAAGTTGTGACTTAACCTTTTCATGCAATTCTTTCACAAGTTTTGCTTTTCGTTCACCATCTAAACTAACACGTTCATGAACAGGTATGGGAACAAGATCAAGCGGGGACAAAGGGTTAAAGCCATAAACAACTTCAAAAGGAGAATGCAATGTTCCACTATGAACAACTCTATTGTATGCAAACTCAATGTAAGCTAAGCAATCTTCCCAATTCTTTAGATTCTTTTGAATGACAACACGTAACAGTTGAGACAAAGTTCTATTAACGACTTCAGTTTGACCATCGGTTTGTGGGTGAGCAGTTGTGGAAAATAGCAATTAGTACCAAGTTACTCCACAAAACACGCCAGAAATGACTTAGAAACTTTGTATCTCTATCACTAACAATCGTACGTGGCATTGCCATGCAATCTAAACATTTCCTTAAAGAACAAATCAGCAAATTGAATAGCATCATCAACTTTCTTACATGCAATGAAATGTGCCATTTGGAAAATCTATCAACAACAACAAAGATGCTATCTTACCAGTTTTGGATCGAGGCAATCCCAATACAAAGTCCATAGAAATATCAGTCCAAGGTGAGCTTGGAACAGATAAAGGGGTATACAATCCATGTGGTTGCGTTCTAGATTTTGCTTGCTTGCAAGTAATACATTGGTCACAAATCTTATCAACATGTGCTTCTATATGCGGCCAGAAGAAATGTTCCTTAAGTGTTTCCAAAGTCTTTTAACGAGCCAAAATGACCCATTAAACCTCCTCCATGAGCTTCTTTAATTAATAACTCTCTTAATGAACACATTGGTACACATAACTTATGTTCTTTAAACAAGTAACCATCATGAAGTAATATTTGGCAAAAGGGGAACCTCAACGCATGCTTGATATATAGAACTAAAGTCATGATCAGAATGATACATCTCTTTGATAGATCAAACCAAACATGTTACATGAAAGAGTAGTAATCAAAGTATGGCGAGAGATAGGCATCAGCAAACAACATTTTCTTTTCCTTGCTTATACTGATCACATAAGGGAATTGTTAATGAATTCAACCCATTTGGCAATGTCTTTTGTTCAAATTTTCCTTGACCCTTTAGATACTTAAGGCTCTCATGATCAGTATGAATCACAAATTCCTTAGTTGCAGATAATGTTGCCAAGTTTGTAAGGAACGGACAAGTGCGTACAATTCTTTATCATAGGTTGAATAATTGATGGAAGCTCTTTCAATTTCTCACTGAAGTAGGCAACAGGTTTGTTACCTTATGCAATACAGCTCCAATGCCAACTCCACTGGAATCACATTCAACTTCAAACATTTCATCAAAATTGGGCAATCTCAGGATGGGTGCAGAAGTTAGACGTTTTCTTAAGTTCCTCAAAGGCTTGTTGTTGTGATTCTCCCCATTCAAATCTTACATCTTTTCTTGACTAATTCATTCAAGGGGGCAGCTATGGTAGAGAAATCCTTCACAAAACGTCTATAGAAACTAGCTAATCCCTGAAAACTCCTAATATCTCCAGCAGACTTAGGGGTTGGCCACTCAGTTATGGATTTAACTTTCCTCTTGATCCACTTCAATTCCTTCAGCACTAATCACAAATCCTAAGAATGTAACCTTCTCCAGACAGAAAGAACACTTCTTGAAATTAGCATACAGCTTCTCTTTCTGTAGGGTGACAAAAACGGCTCTTAGATGGTTCAGGTGTTCACCTAGGGTTTTGGAGTAGATAAGAATGTCATCAAAGTAAACTACTACAAATTTCCCTATGAATTTCCTTAAGACTCATTCATTAACCTCATGAAAGTACTAGGGGCATTGGTTTAAACCAAAGGGCATAACTAACCATTCGTACAATCCAACTTAGTCTTAAAGGCAGTTTTCCATTCATCACCTTCCCTAATTCTCACTTGGAAATATCCTTGCTTAAGATCTACTTTGCTAAAGCACCTAGACCCATGTAACATATCCAACATGTCATCCAACCTAGGAATAGGGTATCTATACTTCACAGTGATCTTATTGATGGCTCTACAGTCAGTACAACATTCTCCAAGTTCCGTCTTTCTTAGGGACAATGATTACAGGAACAGCACACTGACTCATACTCTCTCTTACTTTACCTTGAGTCAATAATTCCTCAACTTGCTTTTGGATTTCCTTAGTTTCCTCTGGATTGGCTCTATAGGCAGGTCTGTTTGGCAGAACAGCTCCTGGAATGAATCTATTTGATGCTCAATGCCTCTTAGAGGGGGTAAACCTGGGGGATCTCCTTCAGGAAACAAGCTAGAAAATTCTTGAAGTAAAGATGCCACTTCACTTGGTAAAGTAGATGGTATCTCAGATGAAGAAAATAAGGCTTCTTTGTAAAGCAAGATATAAACATTTTTGTTTGAATTGATAGCATGGAATACCTCACTTTGAGATGCAAAGAATGCGCTTTTCTTTAGAGATGGTTCAGCAGAAACTTTGTTTTCTTTCGGTTCAACTTTAAGATGAGAACTTCTCAGTTGGTGTTCTTTGATAAAGATCCTTTCAATTCCTTTTCTTTTGGATCATTGTAGCTTTTTAACATTCGTTGTTGATCCTCAAAGACTTTGTGGGGGGTAAGGCATTTAATTTGAACAGTTTGTTGTTATGCCTAAAGGAATATCTATTTAGGTAACCATCATACGTAACCTTGTTGTCAAATTGCCACGGTCTACCTAATAAGATATGACTTGATTGCATAAGGGCTATGTCACATAACACCTCAGCAGAATACCCACCAATTGACAAAGGAACTAGGACTTGCTTTGTTACTTTAACTTCACCACACTCATTAAGCCACGTAAGTCTATAAGGACGGGGGTGATTAATTAAAGGTAACTCAAGTTTCCTAACAAGCTCAAAACTTGCAACATTTGTACATGAACCGGAGTCAATGATTAACATGCATACTTACTTCTTCTTAACCATACAGTGAATGTGGAATATGTTCTCTCGTTGTATTTCAGGTTCTTCAGTTTTAACTTGGGCCACTTAGGGCTCGACGGACACTAAGAACTCTTTTGTTTCACACTCATCAATCTCTTCACTAATTTCTTCTTCTTCCTCACACGTTGCTCAATTTCTTTGTTTTCTTCACTCTCTTCCAATTCTTCCTCAGAATAATACTCATTAGACTCTTCAATAACAAGATGCGTTTAGGGTTGGGACATTGATTAGCAAATGACCTTTTCCTAAGCATTTAAAACATTGAATATCACGAGTCTTAAAATTAGGCGTACCTTCCACCTTGGCTTTGCCTTTATCAGTGATTGGAAGCTTTGGACGATTTTGGATGTTCTGGGTTGGTTTTCCTTGTGATCCACGGCCTTGGCCTTTTGTGGACGGAATGGCGTCCTGGGCTGCGTTCTAGGAAAACTCAAAGGATTAGTCCGAAAAGAAGGGTTAGAAGTTTTTACCTTCAGTTGTCTTTCCACTCTTCTCAGCACATGTGAACCATAGAAGCCAGATCTGAGTAAGGTGTAAGTTCCACCTTAAATGCAATTTCTTTATTCAAACCAGCTAGAAATCTAGCCATTAGTGGCTTTCCCTCCCGCTTCTTCTATGTTAGCCCTGGTAAGCAAAATGTTCTAACTCTTTAAAATCCATCGACTGATCTATTACCTTGAGAAAGTTGTTTGCAATATTTCTGGAAAACGCTTCTTTCATAGAAGGAGATATGAATCTCTCTTCCTCATCTCTGTTTCAGCTCGGACCAAGTGACAACAGGGGGTTGTCTTGTTCTTCTCCTGGTGTTCTTCAGTTGTTCCCACCAAAGTAAAGCATAATCTAGAAATTCAAAAGTTGCATACCGCACTTTGGGCCATTCAGAATAGTTAGTGCAAGAATACATATGATCTACCTTTGTTTCCCATTGCAAATATGTTTCAGGATCACTTTTTCCATGGAAGGGGGGAATTGTCAGTTTAGTAGTGATGTATTCTCTTCTTCAAGTTGTTCTTCAGGTTGACGTTCATTAGATCTCTCTTCTAGGTAAGGGTTCTTCATTGTACTCAGGGAGACTATCAAATCTTTCCTCAAAAGAAAGGTTCCTACGACCACCATTACTTACCGTCGACCTCTACCTCTACCTCTAAGTGATGTGCTTTTTCCTGCGTTCAACATGAGACTCATTATCATAAGAGGTGGCCTTCTTGAAAAGGTATACTAGGTTCCTTTTGTTCTGAGGTAGGCTTTTCTACTCTGCTTAGCCTTTGTTTGTTATCCTCTATGTCACTTCACTCATTAAACCAAATTGATTAACAAGGAAAGTGAGTGTTTTGCTGTATATTTTCTAGGGTAACAGGGACTGGGGATGGGACAGGAGTAGATGGGGACGGGGATGATGCATTATCTTTCTGTTGGGGACCCATGTTTCAGAAACAATCTCAAAAGCCAAATAAAATATTGACAAGATGCAAATACTCTACTTTATGTTGACAATTGTTTAAAACAAGCAATTTGGACTATATTTCCTAAAGATTCAAGTAAATCACAGAAGCCAAATTGTTGTTCGGGCTGAAAGAAATCTATGGGGTTGTTTTAAAGACAATCCCTCAATTTACTTTACAGCATATGCAATTATCAATTGTGGTAAAGGTGAAAGTAAAGACACACAAACAAAGTGCTAGCAAGGTTTGCTTTAGAACTTTCAATACTTCAAAACTACAACACTTGGGGTTTTGGTTTGGGCACTTTCTTTCTTTTGAGATTTGCACGGGATTTTCCCCTTTATGCAACGTTTACTTTGGGCTTTTCCTCACTTGGCTTTCTTGTGCAATTCTCTCTTGTCTTGCCTCTTACTTGTTGACAATTTGGCTTTTCTCTCGCGTATTTCTCAATCAAGCTTAATTTTCTTTCTTTGGATGGTTTGCTTGATTGTTGTGAGACTACTCCTCACGGCCTACATGAGACATTGCCCACGGCCTTTAATTGCACAAGGTTTGTTGTATTTGAAATTTGAAAGTTCCTCGTACACAACACGGCTAAACACTATGTAGTGGGAATTCAATCACAATTACAACAAGATCAAATTGTATAGTGCAATGTAAGTTCAGAAATTGATCTAAAACAACAATTGGATAGCTCTTTAACAATGTGGGGCTTAAACAATTCCTAACTTTCAGAATATATCTAAGTCCAACAAGTTGTTTGAAACAATTGAAATCAACAAAAAGATAAAGCTATTAGCATACCAAGATTTCAAATGAGCTTTAAAAGTTGTTTTAATCCACACGGTTTTTGGGCAGTTTGTTCTTTTTCTTTTCTGTTTTTGATGCAAGTGATCTAACTAATTCTAAGATGGCTAAATGCAACTTAGTTGTGTCTAAATGAAGTTTACAAAGGCTGGTTACTATAACTAATGGAAAATCAGTTTTGATGCTAAGTATGACTTGTTTTGTTTTGTTTTCAAGTGATCTAACCTACTTGTTTTTGTTTGGTTTTTGTTTGATGCAATCAGATTCTAAACTAAATGAGACTAGATGCAAGCTCCTAACAAACGTGTATGAACTAGAACTAGGCAGCACACTTAGTTAGCTAAACTACTTTGTTTTGGTTCTTTGGTTTTCGGTTTTTTGTGCTAAACTAAACAACATCTAAACACTTAAACTATGTTGTAACTAGTCTAACTAAGCTAAATAAGGCAGCACTAAACGTTTTGGACAGTTTGCACACAAGTTACTAAAAACAGAATTTTAACTATTTGATTACAAGCTAAGTTTCAACTAATCTATTTTGTGTTCAAGTTTTCTCTTTTAAGGACACAACTAAACTAACACTTAAACTACTAGATTAAGGTCTAATGAAGATCAACTAAGCTAAATATGGCAGCATATAAAACGTCTAAACAGTTTGCACAAGACTAAAACAGAATTTAACTACTACAACTTGATGAACTAAACTATCAACTAGTCTATTTTTGTGTTCAAAGTTTTCTGTTTTAAGGAGTCAATTAAACTACCATTTAAAACTTCTAGATTAGGTCTAATGAACAATATCTAAGCTAGATTGAACAAGACAAGCTGGTTACACACGGTTTTGTTCAAGCTACACAATCAGACTCTAACACACTTAAGTCTAGTCTAAGTTTTTGTGGGGTGTTTTCGTTTTGCCTACTAACTAAGTTACCAAACTATAGTATACTATCTAACAACACTTTAAAACAAACTAACTACTAAACAAACAGCAACTAAACGCAAAAAAATCAGTTACAAACGGTTTGGGCAGCATCAACATATGCAAATTTAACAATGTAAACATGAATAGAAGACTAACCAAGCTCTGATACCAATTGATGAGCCAAACAAGGCTAGAAAACGTTGCCAAGGACTTTGTCTCCTATTCCAAACTGATAACTGATTTGAACACAAGCTATGTCAAAGAACATCTCAAAGATACCCCTTGAACTTTAACCGTTGTTCTTGGCTCAATTTATGCCAACACCTCTCCTCTTTGGCACTCCAACACATCTAAAACCTCAATGAGACCCTAAGATGCTGTAAACCAAATGATGAAGCAAATACAAACAAGTTCTAGGCTGGAACTTGCAAGAAAACCGTTGGTGGTTTCAAACCTCAACTAAGAAATAGTTGTGAACTCCTTGAAGGAAATCTGATTGAATTGTATTTGATAATGGTTGTTCTTTACATTCAGCTTCTAAACTACTTATAACCAACGAAAAAAACAAGGTACAAAGTCTAAAATACAAGTACAAGTCTAGGATAACATGCTTTCTTTTTGAACAAGTTGGAGCAACTTTCGGTGAAAAGGAGCTGGTTGCTTCCTTCTTCTTCTTTGCTTGTCTTGAGCCAGATTTTGATTGGTTTAAACCATTGAGCTGCGTTGCTTGATCTTAGCTTTGATTGGTTTGAGTTGTAGCTTGAATTTCAAACCAATTTCTTTTAAGCAAACCGTTCCTTCTCGTGCTTGAAATTCAGCCAAAGTTTTGATTGGTTCTTGAGTGTGGCAGCTTGGTTAAAACTAAGCCTTGATTGGTTCTTACTTTGGTGTTGAATATTCAAAACAAAATATCTTATGAACCAGCCGAAAACTTCATGCCCTTTGATTGGATCCTGGTTGAGGCAGCTTGTTGAATTTTCCTTAGTTGTTGGGTGATTGGTTAAATCATTTGGAAGACTCCTTTCTATTGGTTGAAGCTTGAGCTTCTTATTCCTTCCTCCTTGTTTGCGTGAGAAGCAATCTGGTTTTTGACATGGGTGCTTGTCACCACCTTGCTTGCAAGCCACTGGAATTTCACTTCTTTGTTTGGGGCAAAAGATTCAGGTTTGATTTGCATCTTTAAGCTAAAACGTGTACCTGAAAGATAAGGCAAGAATACAACACAAACTATCCTAAAACAAGGTTAACAAACTAACAATATTAAAAGAACATATAAAGATATGTACAACATGCATTTGATACAACTAGATCATAGCTTGTATCATATAAACCCAATGGATGTCATCTTTGCTTGGCTCATCTTCTTCATGCCTGTAAAGGAATGATTCAACACAATGTAACAATTTCTTAGCCATACTCCTTGTTATGGGACCAACTGTGGCGCAATGAGGTGTCATCGGTCAGTGTTTGCATCTACAAGGTTAGGCTGTAGCTCATCACTACATCCTTGATCTTCCCGACAGGTATGGCTCAGTTTCACCTACTTTAATGTTGCTGATCTCACCCCTTTCAACGATGACCTTTTGATTCGAGGACGAATCCTTTTGAGGAGGGGGGGATTGATGAGGATCAAGGGTCCGATGATGATCAAGGGCCCCAAGAGGTCAAAGGTCCTATGACAAGAAAGGAGGGCGAGGGAACTTTGTCATCAAGTTGCCACCTTCTTGTACAAGCATGTTCAAGATGAACCTAAGACTCCTTGGGTTCATTTCATTGAACCTTCAATTTGAGCATGTATCACATGCACGTCTACATTCTTGTTTTCGGATTTTATTTTGTGTCGTCTTATCTTAGTTTTATATGTTTCCTTTGTAGGTACATTAGGTACAAGAGAATGTTTGAAGAGAAATGTTGAAGAGAATGTTTGAAGAGAATGTTGAAGAGAATGTTTCAAGAGAATGTTTCAAGAGAATGTTTGAAGAGAATGTTTGTCTATGCTAAGACAAATTCAAAAGTGTCCAAGATAGAGTCTCTTATTCAAATTGAAATCAACAATCATCTTCCAAACACATAAGGGGGCGGCCAGATTCAAGCAAAGGATGATGATTAAATTAAATTTGAATCAAAGCCAAACTTGAATTTAAATTCAAACCTTGGTTTGAATTCAAGTTTCAAACCAAATAGAGGCTTCAAATTCAAGATAGAAATCAGCCTAAACCAGCAGCCTACACACGCCATATTTGAAGTGAAGATAGGAGATAGGAATCCAATTCAAATTGAATCCAAGTTTGAATTCAAATTCAAACTCAATTTGAATTCAAACATCAACCATCTGTTAAATTCAACTCCAGCCATGGTATCATCATCAAATTCAGATTTTAAGACCCTCTTGGACTGGTTATACAACGGCTGGAACAAAGGAATGGATGTGCAAGAAACAAATTCAAAGTAAGATCAAATTCAAACTCATCTTGAATTCAAACTCACCCAACTTTTTGAATTCAGTTCAGCCTTATCCTACTCATCAATCAGCTCAATAATGCCTTATTTGCTGAACATATACACGGCTGGACAAGGAGGATCACAACCAGATTTAGCTAGGATTTTCAAGTTGTTTTTGAATTCAATAGTTAAGCCATTTCAAGTTCAATTCAAATGTTTTTTTGGCTATTTCTTTTAGATAATATCTGATTATTTGGAAGGTCTTAGACATCTATAAATAGGCCCTTTGGCCGAATTGTAACTCAACCTTTTCGATGAATAGACAATTCTTGATATTTTCTTCACTTTGAGTGATACTTTGTTTTCTTGGTTTTGCATTAAAAACCTAAGTTAAGATCCTTCAAAGTTGAGCGATTTGAAGGTATTGCCATTGCTAAAGGTGCCGTCCAGGAGGGCCATCTTGGTTTGCCTGATCAACGACCATCTTATAGTGTTGGTCTTGCTCGTTGTCCACAAGTTTGATCACTAAGGAAGCAAGGGAAGTTTACTTCTTTGTGCCTAACCCTTTGTGAAGGACGTTTGGAAGGTGGAATTGTTGGAGCCCACGAGTTGCACGCATCAGCATGCTAGTCATATCTTGCTTGGTAGACCATGGCAATTTGATAGACGTGTGACATATGATGGACATTTAAATAGTTATTCTTTCAAATTGAATGGTAAACTGTACAAGTTGCATGCACTCCCACCCCATAAGGTCCATGAAGATCAACGTATGTCTAAGTCTAGGACCAACCCTAAAGAAAAGGAAGGCGAAAGAAAATTGAGGAATTCATTAAGAGTGAAAGTAAGAACAAGAAAGTAAGGAAAAAGAGGTAGTACCCATAGGTATCACTGATTCTAAAAAAGAAGTGTGGGTATTTTGCGAAGAAACGAGAGGTCATACGAGCCTTTATAACAAGCAAACAGTCCTCATCCTCATTTCTAAGGAGTGTTGTCTTTCTGTAGAAGAACCTACCACCCGACCTACCTACCTCTGTTGCATCACTTATCCAATAGTACGATGTTCTTTTTTCCACTGACCCACCATCAGGATTACCACCTATAAGAGGAATAAGACACCAGAAAGACTTTGTCCCAAGAGCTGTCCTAACCCACAGACCAGCCTATAGAGCCAATCCTGAAGAAACCAAGGAAATTCAAAGGAAAGTTGAGGAACTCCTAGCGAATGGACAAATCAGAGAACGCTTAAGCCCATCAGCCGTGCCTGTCATTTTAGTACCCAAAAAGGATGGAACCTGAATAATGTGTACTCACTGCTGTGCCATAAAAAAGATCACTGTAAAGTACAGGCATCCCATACCTAGTCCTGGACGATATGTTGGATATGTTGCATGGATTTGAGTACTTCACCAAGATCGACCTTAAACAAGGGTACTTCCAAGTACGGATAAGAGAAGGGGGATGAATGGAAGACAGCATTCAAAACCAAGTTGGGCTCTATGAGTGGCTAGTGATGCCCTTTGAGCTCACCAACGCCCCTAGTTCTTTTATGCGACTGATAAATGAAGTCTTACGAACCTTCATAGGAGGATTTGTTGTGGTTTACTTTGATGATATCCTAATTGATGAGCCAAATAAAGGCTAGAAAACGTTTCCAAGACTTTGTCTCCTATTCCAAACTGATTTGAACCTCGGCTATGGCAAAGAACATCCCAAAGACAACCCCTTGAACTGTAACCGTTGTTCTTGGCTCAATTTATACCAACACCTCTTCCTCTTTGGTATTCCAACACATCTAAAACCTCATTGAGACCCTAAGATGCTGTAAACCAAAAATGAAGTAAATACTAACAAGTTCTAGGCTAGGAACTTGAAAGAAAACCGTTTAGTGGTTTAAACTTCAACTAGAAAGTTGAGAATTCCTTAAAGGAAGTTTTGATTGAAATGTATTTGAATGTTGTTTTTTTGTACATTCAGCTTCCTATTTTACTTATAGCCAACGAAATTTACAAGGGTACAAGGTTTAAGGTACAAAGTACAAGACTAAAAAGTAACATGCTTGCTTGGTACTTGTTTGAACAATTTTGGTTCCAAGAAAGCTGGTTTCCTTGCCGTGCTTCTTTGCTTTGTTTCAGCCACATTTCTAGATCAATTTTGATTGGATAATACTTTGAGCAACTTGGTTTGAAATGCCTTTGATTGGTTGCAAGTTTGACTTTGAATTTTCAAACCTTCTCTTGCGTGACCTAGGTCTTAAACAGCCTTAATCTGATTGGATCAATCGTTGTGCAGCTTGCTTGCTTGTCTCCAACTTGATTTGATTGGTTTGAACATTTGCAAGACTTCTTCCTATTGGTTAAAGCTTTGAGCAGCTTGTCCATCCTTGTTTGCGTGGAGAACAATTCTTGAATTTGACATGAGTGCTTGTCACCTCCTTGCTTGTAAGCTACTTGCTTATCACCTCCTTGCTTGAACAAAAATTCAGATTCTAATTGCATTTTCAAGCTAAGTACGTGTACCTAAAAGACAAGGCAATAATACAACACAAACTATCCCAAAACAAGGTTAACCAACCAACATTACTAAAAGAACAACTAAAGATATGTACAACATGCTTTTGATACAACTAGATCAAAGCTTGTATCATATAAACCCAATGGACATCATCTCTGCTTGGTTCATCCTCTTCATGCCTATAAAGAAATGATTCAACACAATGTAACGTCTTAGCCATACTCCTTGTTATGGACCTGTGCGGGGCAGTGAGGTGTCATCATTAGTATTTGTATCCACAAGGTTAGGCTGTAGCTCATAATTCCCTCTCACTTGAGAAGGATTCGTCCTCGAATCTGAATCAATACTAAATGGAGAAAGGTCAGCAACATTAAAAGTTTTAGAGATAGGACCATACCTTTCTTCAGGAAGATCGAGAACATAGGCATTATCACCAAGCCGTTTCAAACACTTTGAGCGGTCCATCGCCTCTTGGCTTCAACTTTGAGTCCCTTTCCTTAGGGAATCTTTCTTTCCTCAAGTGTAACCAAACAAGATCACCAGGCTCAAATATAACATCTTTACGATTCCTGTTGGCTCTATTGGCATACACTTTATTCTTAGCTTCAAGTTGTGACTTAACCTTTTCATGCAATTCTTTCACAAGTTTTGCTTTTCGTTCACCATCTAAACTAACACGTTCATGAACAGGTATGAGAACAAGATCAAGCGGGGACAAAGGGTTAAAGCCATAAACAACTTCAAAAGGAGAATGCAATGTTCCACTATGAACAACTCTATTGTATGCAAACTCAATATAAGCTAAGCAGTCTTCCCAATTCTTTAAGTTCTTTTGAATGACAACACTTAACAGTTGAGACAAAGTTCGATTAACAACTTCAGTTTGACCATCGGTTTGTGGGTGAGCGGTTTAGAAGATAACAATTTAGTACCAAGTCTACTCCACAAAACACGCCAGAAATGACTTAGAAACTTTGTATCTCTATCACTAACAATTGTACGTGGCATGCCATGCAATCTAACAATCTCCTTAAAGAACAAATCAGCAATATGATAGCATCATCAACTTTCTTACATGCAATGAAATGTGCCATTTTGGAAAATCTATCAACAACAACAAAGATGCTATCTTTACCAGTTTTGGATCAAGGCAATCCCAATACAAAGTCCATAGAAAGATCAGTCCAAGGTGAGCTTGGAACAGATAAGGGAGTGTACAATCCATGTGGTTGTGTTCTAGATTTTGCTTGTTTGCAAGTAATACATTGGTCACATACCTTATCAACATGTGCTTTCATATGCGGCCAGAAGAAATTCTCCTTAAGTGTTTCCAAAGTTTTTAACGAGCCAAAATGACCCATTAAACCTCCTCCATGAGCTTCTTTTATCAACAACTCTCTTAATGAACACATTGGTACACATAACTTATGTCTTTAAACAAATAACCATCATGCAAGTAATATTTAGCAAAGGTGAATCAATGCATGCTTGATAGATAGAACTAAAGTCATGATCAGGATGATACATCTCTTTGATAGACTCAAAACCAAACATGTTACATGAAAGAGTAGTAATCAAAGTATAGCGACGAGATAATGCATCAGCAACAACATTTTCTTTCCCTTGCTTATACTTGATCACATAAGGGAATTGTTCAATGAATTCAACCCATTTGGCATGTCTTTTGTTCAATTTTCCTTGACCTTTTAGATACTTAAGGCTCTCATGATCAGTATGAATCACAAATTCCTTAGGTTGCAGATAATGTTGACAAGTTTGTAAAGAACGGACAAGGGCATAC
>AP025075.1:28804240-28818201 GCA_036186865.1 Eustoma russellianum | reverse complement strand
GGGGGGGGTGAATAGTGGATTAGCGGAAATTACACTATAATTACCTTCAAAAACTTGTTTGAAGACCCCTTTGCCTCTTTAACCTCAGGTTCTGAAAATTCCAGAAACAGTTCACTACTTTGAACGTTTTGGTTGAACCACTTATACACCTGTGCAAGCTCTCAAACTTGGCAGAGATCAAGTTTAGGATGTTTATAATATGTCATAAAAAATTCAGTCAATTCCAAGCAAGTTAGCACGTTCAAATAAGCAAGAGAAGTAAAGTGTGCAATTCTGGCAGTTTCAGGCAGAAAGTTAGCTTAACTTCAAACAACAATATCTCAAAATCTACCCGTGCTATTTTGATGAATCTTATGTCAAATTAAACCTCAAGATGTCTAGTTTAATTTGATATAAGGCTCACTTCAAGATTCGCAGGATAACCTATTCAAATTGAACAAGTTTTGCACACTGGTCAGAACTGTTCACAGAATGTAGCAACAATTTTGTGAAGACGATTTGAATGAGCTAAACTCCTCAGAATTTAGTGATTCTTGCGGCTACTGAAAGCTAACACATTGAAGTATAATATATCCAAAATTCATGCAATTCTAAGACTGTTTGCTTGTTCAATTATGCGTGCCAAGTTAGTGTAACTTTCAGCCAGAAAACAGTAAGTGCAGGAAATAAGTAAAGAACACAAGGAATTATCCTGGTTCGGTCAATGTGACCTACTCCAGTCCCAAGAGACACCTTCTCTTGGATTTCACTAAACACCAAACACCAAAGTCACCTTACAAAGCCAAAGGAAGAAGCTTTTCACCAACTTCTTCAAGAGGCTGCACCAAAACTGAAAATCAGCACTAGTTTGTTTCACCTTTGCACCTTTGCACCTTTTGCTCACCTCTAAGGAGTAAGCTTTATACACCAGCTTCTCCCTTACAATATGTCGTTTAAAAGGTGTTGAAATGACAAGAAATGAAGAACTATACAATCATAAAGCTTGCTACAAATGTGTTCTTCAATAGAGAAGAGAAGAAGAAAAGAATGGAGACAAAGAGCTAATTGTCTTGCTTGCTTTCTTTGTTGCTTTCGTTGGTGTACTTATCCTCTTCATCTTTGGAGCTATTTATAGCCAAGAGGACAGCCTAAAGGCTCCTCAAAGTAGCCGTTTGGAATGGATGAGAATGGAGAAATTTCAGCACCTTTTTAGCTACCAAAATTCAGCATTTGACTTTCAAGATAAATCTAATTTTTTTAAATGCTTTGACATGGTCTTCCATCTGAATTTTATCCCATTATAGCCGTTGGAATGAGGTGGAAATTGGCTCCATTTGACCGTTTAAAAACAGCTCCAATCATCAATATCCATGTGTAAATAACTTGCCATGTATGCAGCTGAATTGGCATGTATTTTGAACAACTTTATCTCCTCATTTTGAATACCAAATAAACGTTGGAATGGGCTCCTCATTTTGAATGTTAAATGACGTTGGAATGCCTAGAAGATAGGCATTGGAGAACAAATTCAAAGATAGATAGAAATCAGCCAACCTTTGAATTTGAATTAGTCTTCAACTTTTAAACATATAGCCGTTTGCATCTTTCTTGGTTGAGAGATTTTTGCTCCAACTTTGAACCAATATAGCCGTTGAAAACATCACACAATATAAGCAAGAATAGTCACTTGAAATCAGCACCAAAATAGGATGTAATTCAACTTGCCTTGACTTGTTCAAAAGCTGAAAGTTTGAACATGATTTGTACCAATATGCGTGTGAACACATATAATATATAGTCATTTATGTCTTCAACATGTAGCATAGAAAACCATATGAAGAATACCAAGAATTCCAAGAAAAACCATAGATGTGATAACCATAACATAAGAATTCCAATCGAGATACCATGCTGCCCCGTTCCATAAAAATAGGGCACGTACCATATGTGACATAAACACATATAAACATCATATAAGCAATATATAACATGTTAGAAGATCCATTGGCAAGTGAAAAGACCAGAATACCCCTTAGCACAAAAATAGGAATTTGTCCTAGGATGAACCTAGACATGGTGCTGCTCCAGATTCATTTTTGCCATGATGTGACATGACTTATAAATGTGTCATATGATCATATAAGTCCGTTGGAAGAAGACCAAATAAGAATGAGAAGTCCAAATGGTGAAATTACCAAGATAACCCTTATAAAGATCAATAAGCTTCACCACCGTGTCAAGTCCATTTTTATCCGTGTCAAGCATGCTTTTCCTCAGCCAATTAGATTCTAAATTGAATAAGGATCATGTGGGCTTTTGAATGACTCAATTTGGAGTTCATTTGCCCAAGATATGAACCAAAACCTGCAATAGGATACTAAACCGAACAATTTGCCTTATATTGTAAGTCATGTGACTTCAAGGCTTGGTTAGATCATATTATCAACATGTATTGGCATATATATCTTCTAAGATCAGTTTGAACAACATGTATTGGCATATATAATCTAAGATCAGTTTGAACATGTCTTGATCAAGATATGTGATTGAATTGGCCAAGTTCAATCTCATGATCTTAATCAAACTTGTTCAATCTTGATTCATTCAAGCAATTTCACATTTAAACATTACACATACATGCTCACATATGCATCTTCCAATCATTCAAACATGATATATCTATTTGCAATCATCATAACAATTACACATATGCACACATATACATTTTGCACAACAATTACACATATGCACACATATACATTTTGCAATCACTCAAACATAATATATCACAACAATCTCCCCCTTTTGATGATTTGCAAAATTACCCCACATATGTGTATATTAAGCATTTAAATCAAGTGTGCATCTAAATCAAGTGTTGTAATCTGTGTAATCAAGTAAGCATCTAAATCAAGTGTAAGCTGCTCCCCCTTAATGTGTTATCTCCCCCTTAACATGATATCTATCTTCCCCTTAACATGATATATATACACATTTATTTCTCCCCCTTAATTTTGTAAATTATGCAAAAGACTGAATGGTGTAGTAGTCAGTTGTAAGCAATTAATCCAAGTCTTGCACGTAAAGTCTCAAAGATAGCTTGATTAAGGGGTTTAGTGAATATATCAGCTACTTGTTGATCAGTTCTAACATGTTCAATGTGTATATGTCCAAGATTAACATGATCTCGGAGAAAATGATAACGTACTTCTATATGCTTTGTCTTAGAGTGTAGTACAGGGTTTTTTAGACAAATTTATAGCACTTGTACTATCACAATAGATGGGAATATTATTTACTTGTATTTCAAAGTCTGAAAGTTGTTGTTTAATCCATAATAGTTGAGTACAACATAGACTTAAAGCCATATATTCCGCTTCAGTAGTAGAAAGTGCAACACTAGATTGTTTCTTTGAAACCCAAGATATCAGTGAGTTTCCTAGAAATTGACATGTTCCACTAGTGCTCTTTCTATCTACTCTACATCCACCATAATCTGCATCTGAATATGCATGTAGATTTAGACTAGATTGTCTATCATACCATAAGCCTAATGTTGGTGTATGTTGAAGATATCTAAATATTCTTTTTACAGCTTTAAAGTGTGACAACTTAGGCATACTTTGAAACCTTGCACACATACATACTGCAAACATAATATCAGGTCTACTAGCAGTTAGATATAGCAATGAACCAATCATAGACCTATATAGTTTTTCATCAAATGCAAACACCATTTTCATCTTTGTCTAATTTTGTTGAAGTACACATTGGTGTTGGAGATGGTTTCAAGTTTTCAAAGTTGAATTTCTTTATCATATCTCTTATGTATTTGGCTTGATTGATATGTATACCACTTGATGTTTGTTTTATTTGCAAGCCTAAGAAATAGTTTAATTCACCAACCATAGACATTTCAAACTCAGACTTCATACAATCATCAAAGTCTTTTACTAAGTTAGGATTAGTTGAACCAAAGATTATGTCATCTACATATATTTGTATTACAAGCAAATCTTTGTCTTTCTTTTTCAAGAATAAGGTACTATCTATGGTTCCTCTTTGAAAATTGTTACTTAGTAAAAAGTTGGCAAATCTTTCATACCATGCACGGGGGGCTTGTTTCAAACCATATAAGGCTTTCTTAAGTTTATATACATGATTAGGGTTCTTTGGATCTTCAAAGCCTGGTGGTTGTTTAACAAAAACTTCTTCTTGGATATAGCCATTTAAGAATGCACTCTTAACATCCATTTGGAATAGTTTGATGTTATTATAACATGCAAAAGCTAATAAGAGGCGTATGGATTCTAATCTTGCTACGGGGGCAAATGTTTCATCGTAATCAATACCCTCTTCTTGATTATATCCTTGAGCTACAAGTCTTGCTTTGTTTCTTACTACAACCCCTTGTTCATTCATTTTGTTCCTAAACACCCATTTAGTTCCAATGATTGATTTATCCTCGGGTTTAGGTACTAAATCCCACACATTGTTTCTTTCAAATTGGTTTAACTCTTCATGCATTGCATCTATCCAATATGCATCGTTTAAGGCATCATTCACATTCTTAGGTTCAATTTGGGATATAAGTGCATGCCATTGATCATATTCATTAGGATCTATTTGCCTACGTGTTCTAACCCCTTGATTTACATCTCCTATGATAAGTTCTTGAGGATGCTTTTGTTTATCTCTTATTTGCCACCAATTACTTGGTTGTGCATCTTCAATAGGTTCATGATGTTCAATAGGTTGGTTAGGCACATTTTCTTCATTATGTTCTTGTGTAGGGGGAGTTTGAACTTCATGCATTTCAAGAGTTTGATTTGGTGTTTCAATTTGATCATTTGTAGGTGGTAGGATAAGTTCATCTTCATCATGAAGTATTTGATCATTTGGTACATAGATTTCATGTTGATTACTTGTTTGGAGATATGCATTTTCATTGAACTTCACATGTATAGATTCAACTATCTTTCTTGTTTGTGCATTATAACATCTATATGCTTTAGAGTTCATTGAATATCCCACAAATATATGTTCATCAGACTTAGGATCAAACTTATCTAAGTTATCTTTTGTGTTCAATACAAAGCATTTACAACCAAAGACTTTTAGATAGTTTACCTTTGGGAGTCGTTCATTTAAGATTTCATATGGTGTTTTGTTCAATTTCTTTCTTATTGATAGTCTGTTGATCATATAACTTGAAGTGTTTACTGCTTCAGCCCATAAGAATTTAGGTACTTTGTTTTCTACCATCATTGTTCTTGCTACTTCTTGAATAGTCCTATTCTTTCTTTCAACTACACCATTAAGTTGAGGAGTTCTTGGTGGGGAGAATTCATGTTTTATACCCTTTTCATTACAGAATTTGATTAATTCACTATTTTTAAACTCACCACCTCTATCACTCCTTATCTTAATAACATGTGATTCATGTTCATTTTCAAGTTGTCTAATTAGATTAGCTATAGATGATGCACTTTCATCTTTTGAAGCAAGAAACAATGTCCAAGTATATCTTGAGAAATCATCAACTATTACACATACATAATAACTTCCACCTAAGCTTCTTGTTCTACATGGACCAAATAAGTCTATATGCAAGAGTTCTAGTATTCTTGATGTTGTGACCTCGGTTTTAGGCTTAAGGGATTCTCTAACATGTTTGCCTTTGATACAAGATTCACATAGTTGAAAATCATTCAAATTAAGTTTAGGCAATCCTTTAACAAGACTTTTAGCGTGTAGTTTTTCTAAGGTTGATATACCTATGTGCCCTAAACGTCTATGCCAAAGATTGGGATCAGATTCATGTGAAACAAGACATTTTGTGTTACTACTTAGCATATCATCCATGTTAAGCACATATATGTTTCCTTCACGTTTTCCTTTTAACACAACTTGATTGTTTTTATCCATTATCTTACAAGAAGTGGAGGAGAAGAGAACATTCAAGTTGTTGTCACATAGTTGAGAAACACTTAAAAGCTCAAAGGTTAAGTTACTTACAAGTAGGACGTTTTTGATCTCAAACTTGTTTGGATCACCAACCTTGCCTTTGCCAATTATTTGGCCTTGGTTGTTGTCTCCAAAGGTAACTTTGCCACCTTTTGCAACGTTCTTAAGTGTGCTAAACAAATTTTTGTTGCCCGTCATATGTCTTGAGCAACCACTATCAACTATCCAATTGGTTTTGTTCTTTTCATCTTCTTTGTTGTTATAACCAGCAACTTGTCTTTCTTTGATGTTATGTACCTACAAATGTAAATAACAACTTAGGTACCCTTTGATTTTGGGTCCTTTCAAGGTTAGACAAGTTAAGTTCAGGTTAGTGTACCTTTAGGTACCCAAACTTGAACAACCTTTCTTGGTTTTGAAATGTTAAAATCATGTTGCATATAATGAACAAATAGTGGATTTTGATACATAGAATATGATGGAAAAGGGGCTGCACATTTATGTCTAGTTGGATAAGCATTGTAAGTTCTATATGCATTTGAATGTTGCCATGTATATGAGTTATATCTTGGCCGTGTATAAGCATTGAATTTAGGCCGTGTATACGCAAGATGTTGTGTGTGTCTAGGCCGTGTGTTGTAACTGATTTAGGCTGAGAGTATGTCATGTTCTTCACATAAACTTGAGTAGATTTCATACTACTTTGTTTAGGCATTCTTGTATACATGTAAGCATGGTTTCTAGGTGTATTTGCCTTCCTATATGTTGATGCATTTTGCAATCTTTGTGATGAAGGTGGTGTGGGCAGAATAGGTTCATTTCTAAATGCATTTGGCCTATATTTCATGTTGGTTGAAGATGATACAAATGTTGTTTCCTTAGGTGTGTATTCAGCTTCTTTAACATATCCAAGACCTTGTTTGTCATTTCCATGCTTTTGAGATGCAATAAGAGTGTCTAACATGTTGGAACCATCCTTAAATTGTTCTAAAGATTTGTTCAAGTCTAGGTTGCATGCTTTTAATGATTCAAATTCAGTTTGTATTTTATGTAATTTAGACTTTAAAACGTTGAAATCAACACATTGCACGCATTGCACATTTTCATGTTTGTTCTTAAGTTCCTTAATCTGATTTTGCATTGAACTAATAGTGTTAGATGATTCAAGTTGAAGAACTTCTAGTTGAGAAGTTAGATTCAAGTTAGACGTCTCCAACTTGTTCTTCTCCTCAACTATTCTTTTCTTCTCCTTGGATAGCTTCTTATATCTATCATGCAACTTTTCTAATTCATCCAACAATTCATCTTGAGTAAAATCACATTCGGAGTCAGAATCGAATGTTACCTCATTTGTAGACTTTGAAGCCAAACATGTTTGTGCAACTTCAGGTTCCTCCTCGGATTCGGATGAAGATGTGTCATCCCAAGTGCTTGAACTTACCTTGAGAGCTTTCTTCCTCCTTTGCATAGGTTCTACTCTAGTTTTTGTCCTTGTCTTTTCATCCATGTCACGGTTTTTGTTCTTGTTTGGACAATCATATGATATGTGTCCTTGTTTGCCACATTCATAACACTTAAGTTCTTTATCATACCATTTGCCATCTTGTTTGTTAGATTTCACATTGATAGGGGCAGCTGATTTTGCTTGTCTTTTAGTTGGTCTTTTCTTGAAAAACTTCCTTAAACGCCTAGCTAACAACATTATGTCTTCTTCATCACTTTCATCATCACTTTCATACTCGGCTTGATTAGATGATTCGGGTTCATTTGTTACAAATGCAAGTGATTTAGACTTGTTACTAGTTTCAGCCTTTCTTATATTCAACTTGTTTTCATAAACTCTTAAAGAACCTATCAATTCATCAAGTTTTATTTGAGAAAGATCTTTGCTTTCTTCAATGGCACTAACTTTGGCATCCCATTCAATTGGCAAACTTCTCAAAACTTTTTGCACTTTTTCTTTCATCAAAAACGTTTTACCAAGGGATTCAAGTGAGTTGTATAAGTTTGTAAGCCTTAAATCCATATCAACAATTGATTCATTAGGCAGTAAATGAAATGTTTCAAGTGTAGTCATTAACATGTTAATCTTTGATTCCTTTACTTGATTAGTTCCTTCATGCTTCATTTCAAGACATTTCCACATATCCTTTGCACTTGAACAAGAAGAGACATAGGCAGATTCACTCCTACTTAAACCATTCAACAATAATTGCATTGCTTTAGCATTAAGACTCATTTTCTTTTTATCTTCATCACTCCAATCTTTTCTATATTTCTCAACTACTTGTGATAAGCCATCAATTATAACATGCTTAGTAGGCACATAAGGTCCATCTTCAATGATAGACCACAAGTCTATGTCAATAGCCATTAAGAACAATTTCATCCTAAGTTTCCAATGACTAAAGTTTTCTCCATCAAAAAGAGGTGGTCTTTGTGTGGACATGCCTTCTAATTCTATTTTCATGTGTGACTTAGACATGCTTCTTAGTGTGTGAGAAAACGTTTAAAACACTTATAAGAAGGAAAGAAAGTGTCACCTTGTTGTAGATACCAAATATGAAGAATATAAGACAACCAGAAAATTTCCAGCAACTTTGCAACTTGGAGTGTAAACTGTTTTCAGCTCAAATAAGAATATGGTGCTCAACCTTGCTCTGATACCAATTGTTGGACCTGTATAGCACCACTAGAGGGGGGGTGAATAGTGGATTAGCGGAAATTACACTATAATTACCTTCAAAAACTTGTTTGAAGACCCCTTTGCCTCTTTAACCTCAGGTTCTGAAAATTCCAGAAACAGTTCACTACTTTGAACGTTTTGGTTGAACCACTTATACACCTGTGCAAGCTCTCAAACTTGGCAGAGATCAAGTTTAGAATGTTTATAATATGTCATAAAAAATTCAGTCAATTCCAAGCAAGTTAGCACGTTCAAATAAGCAAGAGAAGTAAAGTGTGCAATTCTGGCAGTTTCAGGCAGAAAGTTAGCTTAACTTCAAACAACAATATCTCAAAATCTACCCGTGCTATTTTGATGAATCTTATGTCAAATTAAACCTCAAGATGTCTAGTTTAATTTGATATAAGGCTCACTTCAAGATTCGCAGGATAACCTATTCAAATTGAACAAGTTTTGCACACTGGTCAGAACTGTTCACAGAATGTAGCAACAATTTTGTGAAGACGATTTGAATGAGCTAAACTCCTCAGAATTTAGTGATTCTTGCGGCTACTGAAAGCTAACACATTGAAGTATAATATATCCAAAATTCATGCAATTCTAAGACTGTTTGCTTGTTCAATTATGCGTGCCAAGTTAGTGTAACTTTCAGCCAGAAAACAGTAAGTGCAGGAAATAAGTAAAGAACACAAGGAATTATCCTGGTTCGGTCAATGTGACCTACTCCAGTCCCAAGAGACACCTTCTCTTGGATTTCACTAAACACCAAACACCAAAGTCACCTTACAAAGCCAAAGGAAGAAGCTTTTCACCAACTTCTTCAAGAGGCTGCACCAAAACTGAAAATCAGCACTAGTTTGTTTCACCTTTGCACCTTTGCACCTTTTGCTCACCTCTAAGGAGTAAGCTTTATACACCAGCTTCTCCCTTACAATATGTCGTTTAAAAGGTGTTGAAATGACAAGAAATGAAGAACTATACAATCATAAAGCTTGCTACAAATGTGTTCTTCAATAGAGAAGAGAAGAAGAAAAGAATGGAGACAAAGAGCTAATTGTCTTGCTTGCTTTCTTTGTTGCTTTCGTTGGTGTACTTATCCTCTTCATCTTTGGAGCTATTTATAGCCAAGAGGACAGCCTAAAGGCTCCTCAAAGTAGCCGTTTGGAATGGATGAGAATGGAGAAATTTCAGCACCTTTTTAGCTACCAAAATTCAGCATTTGACTTTCAAGATAAATCTAATTTTTTTAAATGCTTTGACATGGTCTTCCATCTGAATTTTTATCCCATTATAGCCGTTGGAATGAGGTGGAAATTGGCTCCATTTGACCGTTTAAAAACAGCTCCAATCATCAATATCCATGTGTAAATAACTTGCCATGTATGCAGCTGAATTGGCATGTATTTTGAACAACTTTATCTCCTCATTTTGAATACCAAATAAACGTTGGAATGGCTCCTCATTTTGAATGTTAAATGACGTTGGAATGCCTAGAAGATAGGCATTGGAGAACAAATTCAAAGATAGATAGAAATCAGCCAACCTTTGAATTTGAATTAGTCTTCAACTTTTAAACATATAGCCGTTTGCATCTTTCTTGGTTGAGAGATTTTTGCTCCAACTTTGAACCAATATAGCCGTTGAAAACATCACACAATATAAGCAAGAATAGTCACTTGAAATCAGCACCAAAATAGGATGTAATTCAACTTGCCTTGACTTGTTCAAAAGCTGAAAGTTTGAACATGATTTGTACCAATATGCGTGTGAACACATATAATATATAGTCATTTATGTCTTCAACATGTAGCATAGAAAACCATATGAAGAATACCAAGAATTCCAAGAAAACCATAGATGTGATAACCATAACATAAGAATTCCAATCGAGATACCATGCTGCCCGTTTCCATAAAAATAGGGCACGTACCATATGTGACATAAACACATATAAACATCATATAAGCAATATATAACATGTTAGAAGATCCATTGGCAAGTGAAAAGACCAGAATACCCCTTAGCACAAAAATAGGAATTTTGTCCTAGGATGAACCTAGACATGGTGCTGCTCCAGATTCATTTTTGCCATGATGTGACATGACTTATAAATGTGTCATATGATCATATAAGTCCGTTGGAAGAAGACCAAATAAGAATGAGAAGTCCAAATGGTGAAATTACCAAGATAACCCTTATAAAGATCAATAAGCTTCACCACCGTGTCAAGTCCATTTTTATCCGTGTCAAGCATGCTTTTCCTCAGCCAATTAGATTCTAAATTGAATAAGGATCATGTGGGCTTTTGAATGACTCAATTTGGAGTTCATTTGCCCAAGATATGAACCAAAACCTGCAATAGGATACTAAACCGAACAATTTGCCTTATATTGTAAGTCATGTGACTTCAAGGCTTGGTTAGATCATATTATCAACATGTATTGGCATATATATCTTCTAAGATCAGTTTGAACAACATGTATTGGCATATATAATCTAAGATCAGTTTGAACATGTCTTGATCAAGATATGTGATTGAATTGGCCAAGTTCAATCTCATGATCTTAATCAAACTTGTTCAATCTTGATTCATTCAAGCAATTTCACATTTAAACGTTACACATACATGCTCACATATGCATCTTCCAATCATTCAAACATGATATATCTATTTGCAATCATCATAACAATTACACATATGCACACATATACATTTTGCACAACAATTACACATATGCACACATATACATTTTGCAATCACTCAAACATAATATATCACAACAGTTTGTTACCTTGATGCAATACAGCTCCAATGCCAACTCCACTGGCATCACATTTAACTTCAAACATTTCATCCAAGTTGGGCAATCTCAGGATAGGTGCAGAAGTTAGACGTTTCTTAAGTTCCTCAAAGGCTTGTTGTTGTGATTCTCCCCGTTCAAAACTTACATCTTTCTTGACTAACTCATTCAAGGGTGCAGCTATGGTAGAGAAATCCTTCACAAAACGTCTATAGAAGCTAGCTAATACATGAAAACTCCTAACATCTCCAGCAGACTTAGGGGTTGGCCACTCAGTTATGGATTTAATCTTCTCTTGGTCCATTTCAATTCCTTCAGCACTAATCACAAATCCTAAGAATGTAACCTTCTCCAGACAGAAAGAACACTTCTTGAAATTAGCATACAACTTTTCTTTCTGTAGGGTGACAAAAACAGCTCTAAGATGGATCAGATGTTAACTTAGGGTTTTGGAGTAGATAAGAATGTCATCAAAGTAAACTACTACAAATTTCCCTATGAATTTCCTTAAGACCTCATTCATTAACCTCATGAAAGTACTAGGGGCGTTGGTTAAACCAAAGGGCATAACTAACCATTCGTACAATCCAAATTTAGTCTTAAAGGCAGTTTTCCATTCATCACCTTCCCTAATTCTCACTTGGAAATAACCTTGTTTAAGATCTACTTTGCTAAAGCATCTAGACCCATGCAACATATCCAGCATGTCATCCAATCTAGGAATAGGGTATCTATACTTCACAGTGATCTTATTGATGGCTCTACAATCAGTACACATTCTACAAGTTCCATCTTTCTTAGGGACAATGATAACAGGAACATCACAAGGACTCATACTCTCTTTTACTTTACCTTGGGTCAGTAATTCCTTAACTTGTTTTTGGATTTCCTTAGTTTCCTCTGGATTGGCTCTATAGGCAGGTCTGTTTGGTAGAACAGCTCCAGAATGAAATCTATTTGATGCTCAATGCCTCTTAGAGGTGGTAAACCTGGGGGATCTCCTTCAGGAAACAAGCTAGAAAATTCTTGAAGTAAAGATGCAACTTCACTTGGTAAAGTAGATGGTATTTCAGATGAAGAGAACAGAGTTTCTTTGTAAAGCAAGACATAAACAGTTTTGTTTGAATTGATAGCATGGAATACCTCGCTTTGAGATGCAAAGAATGCACTTTTCTTTAGAGATGGTTCAGCAGAAACTTTGATTTCTTTCGGTTCAATTTTAAGATGAGAAGTTTTCAATTGGTTTTCTTTGATGAAAATCCTTTCCAATTCCTTTTCTTTTGGATCATTATGGCTTTTTAACATTCGTTGTTGATCCTCAAAGACTTTGTGCGGGGGGCAAGGCATTTAATTTGTACAATTTGTTGTTATGCCTAAAGGAATATCTATTCAGGTAACCATCATATGTAACCTTGTTGTCAAATTGCCACGGTCTACCTAATAAGATATGACTTGATTGCATAGGGGCTACATCACATAACAGCTCAGCAGAATACCCACCAATTGATAAAGGAACTAGGACTTGCTTTGTGACTTTAACTTCACCACACTCATTAAGCCACGTAAGTCTACAAGGACGGGGGTGATTATTTAAAGGTAACTCAAGTTTCCTAACAAGTTCAAAACTTGCAACATTGGTACATGAACCGGAGTCAATGATTAAAGTGCAGACTTTCTTTTTGACCATACAGTGAATGTGGAATATGTTCTCTCGTTGTATTTCAGGTTCTTCAGTTTTAATTTGGGCACTTAGAGCTCGACGGACAACTAAGACTCTTTTGTTTCACACTCATTAATCTCTTCACTAATCTCTTCTTCTTCCTCACATGTTTGTTCAATTTCATTGTTTTCTTCATTCTCCTCCAATTCTTCCTCAGAATAATACTCATTAGACTCTTCAATAAACAAGATGCGTTTAGGGTTGGACATTGATTAGCAAAATGACCTTTTCCTAAGCATTTAAAACATTGAATATCACGAGTCTTAACATTAGGCGTACCTTCCACCTTGGCTTTGCCTTTATCAGTGATTGGAAGCTTTGGACGATTTTGGATGTTCTGGGTTGATTTTCCTTGGAATCCACGGCCTTGACCTTGTTGTGGACGGAAAGGCGTCCTGGGCTGTGTTCTAGGAAAACTCAAAGGATTAGTCCAAAAAGAAGGGTTAGAAGTTTTAACCTTCAATTGTCTTTCCACTTTCTCAGCAATGTGAACCATAGAAGCCAGATCAGAGTAAGGTGTAAGTTCCACCTTAAATGCAATCTCTTTGTTCAAACCAGCTAGAAATCTAGCCATTGTGGCTTCCTCTGCTTCTTCTATGTTAGCCCTGGTAAGCAAATGTTCTAATTATTTATAAAATTCATCGACAGATCTATTACCTTGAGAAAGTTGTTGCAATTTCTGGAAAATGCTTCTTTCATAGGAAGGAGATATGAATCTCTTCCTCATCTCTTGTTTCAACTCGGACCAAGTAACAACAGGGGGCTGTCTTGTTATTCTCCTGGTGTTCTTCAATTGTTCCCACCAGAG